>VZRE01006118.1:6334-17756 GCA_013396775.1 Cephalopterus ornatus
CCCCAGCTCCCTCAGCCTCTCCTCACAGGACTTGTGTTCAAGTCCCTTCACCATTCTAGTTGCTCTTCTCTGGACCTGCTCCAGCCCCTCAATATCCTTCCTGAACTGAGGGGCCCAGAACTGGACACAGCACTCCAGGTGTGGCCTCACCAGCACTGAGTACAGGGGAGAATCACTTCCCTGCTCCTGCTGCCACACTGTTCTTGATACAGGCCAGGATGCCATTGGTTTTCTTGGCCACCTGGGAACACTGCTGGCTCATGTTGAGCTTCCTGTCCAAGAAGCTGATCTTTCTGGGCCTGCCTGCCTGCTGGCTCCTCCAGCTCTGCAAGACATGCTACCAATGGCTACAGCCACAGTGACACATCTTGGGCACAGCTTCTCATCCTGCTCAACCTCTGCCTTCCACCTGCGTAACTCCAAATCTGAACAGAGAGAGTTAGGGGAAACCGCACTCAGGAAAAAATGACAAATGTACTGTCCTATCCTATCCCCCACCCTCCTTTCTTTCCCTCCAAACTAATAGTCATGATTATTTAGTCTTTTTTTCCTTGAAAAGATGGCTGTGATCTGTTTTTAGAAATACAGCTACAGGATTTCTAATTGAAATGCTGCTAGATCAAGACAGGCTGAGATTGCTTTGGTGACTCTAATATAAGACAAGATAATTATGTTCAGATCTGTGATTGTCTCTGTGGACTAGTTTTAATACAAGCAAACATTGTACAAAGAGAAACCAGGTTATGAGATCTAATGAGATGGAGGGAAAATGTTCAGTAAGGCTGTGCATACACCCGAATCATTGCTGGAAGCTGCTGCAAGCTGCTTCCAGCTACAGTGCTCCCACTGTGCCCGAGTTAAGAACAACGATGGGTTCTACCTTCAAAAGTTTTGTCTTCAAGCGCCCCTGCTTACCCATATCAGTAATCCAGATGGCTATTCTCTCATAGAAGAAGTTCAGTATCATGATGATGACAAAATTGAGGCACGAGGCTGTGACTGAGGTTGCCAGCTGAGGGGTCAGCAACCCGCTGATGGGCTGCAGGGTCTGAGTGTTCTCCATGAGGCTGGCGAAGGCCGCGTACACCGCCAGGCGATACACGATCACTGCTATCATGCTGGCTATGATCAGAGACACCTGGGAGAGGGACAGAGAGCTGAGATAAACCTGCAGCTTAGCACAGCTGTGTGCACAGAGCTTTGGAAACAAGCAGCACACCATTGTGCTACGTATTTTTCCAATTGTATCCTTTGCGGGTATGAGTTCAGCGGCAAATGCAAAGTACACAGGCAAAAGCCTTTGTTACGTTAGGAACATTAAAACCAACAAAATTATTTTGTCAATGCAGGAAAAGCAGACAAACTAATACTGATATTTGGAAAAAAAAATGCAGGAGAGCACAGACTCATAGAAATGGAGGTGGAAGGGATAAGTTAGATTAAACTGTCAGCAACTCTGACATATGTTAAAGTGACGATTCAAAAAGATGCTCACCCAGAACAACACTGTAGTTCCTGAGATGCAGAACCGCATAGCCTGGCTAGTTAAAGGCAGATAAGGCTCCATCTCCTGAAACAGTCAAGTAGAGCACAGTTCATCTTATTCTAACATATTATTCCAACATCAAGTAATAACTACACAGAGCTCTCATCAGCTGCATGAAAGTGCCCACATCCAAGGAAAACCACTCAGAACCCCCCCACTCTCCAAAATGGCACACAGGATATGATTTTGAATGTGCTGCAGCAGGAGGCAAAAAGATCAGGGCAGAAGTGGCCATAAAACTGCTAAAAGTAAAGACAGTACCTGGAAAGAATGGTTAAACCTTTGCAAAATCAATCAGCAGCTGAAGGAAAAAGACCAACTTCATGAACTATTACTGTAATGCTAGGTCAGCTGTCATACATACAGCTTTGAGTCCAAAACTCGACTCAAGGTTTGTAAATTCTTCATGCTGAGGATTCTTAAAATTGTCATTTGTATTTGCCAGTCAGAGAGTGCTTCCCTTCACTCCTTCAATTTTATTGGTTTTTTGGTTGAAGAATTGCCTACAAATGTAGCTGCCAAGCTCTGCTAAAGCACCAGGCAACAGGGTCTTACCCATTCCAGTATCCCCATGTAACACATATGTAAAGTTTTTGCTATTCTAATTCATAAAATACCAAATTACATGTGTTATGAAAGGATCATTCAAAAACTAATGCCAGTGGAAGAAGATTTAGTAAAAAAAAAAAATAACCTGAATTTGACAAATCTTTGGGACAAGGCACTGTGCAAAGCTTACATATATTCTATACTAAGAGCAAATATTTCATATATTCTGGGCTATTCAACAAGTTTTATACCGTAGAAATGTAAGGTAGGCAGAAATGTGCAACGACAGAGCCTAAGTTTGAATTGAATACTTCATTATTTATGTCAATTAGAATTCTCTTGCAATCAGCAAAACGAGATCTTAGCTATGATCCAGTTAGATAGTTTAGCATCATAAACAAACGAGTTGTTAATCAAAACCTCCAGATGGGCAATTTTGGTTTCAGTGCACCTAGAATCATGGACAGGACTAATGAGGAAGTAATTTTCTGAGTGAACCAAAGCCAGCTGTGGGACACAATAAAGTCATTGTCCCATATCCACGAAACCGTGTCAGTCTGCAGAATTAACTTATTTGAAAGCACTGCCGTTTCATGTGCTCAGCATTGCACATGTTCTAATGAAAGGAAATTACACCACAGAGTGGCAACATTGTGCAGGTTACCCTATTAGTGGGTACTGATAAGGATCACTGCTAAACCCTGCTGCAAAAAGGCTTCTGAAAAACCACCAAGACAATAAATTTATGTGTCACAGAATAAGGCTTGTACAGTTGTTGAATTTTTATGGTAATTGATAATGCATACTTGGAAAGCACAGAGCAGAGCAGTACCTCACTCTGAGATCAGAAAAACATATTACAGTCCATTTCGATTTCCTTCCTTCCACCGCAGCAGAACCACCGCAGTTCAGCTGGTTTTGGGCCCTGTCAGCGTGGGGGTTTGAGCCTGAGTACACACGGGGGTTGCAAACCAGCAACTAACACACGACAGGCAGGCACGTGTTTTCAGTTAGCAGAACTAACTAATGAAGAATTGATGTACCTGTAACTGTTTTCCTGAGCATTCAGAAATGAACACCCTCAGCAGAGCCACGCTTAAAATCACAGTGCACGGTTATCAAAGAGCTCTGTGCAATGTGTGCACTGTACTAGTTACAAGTACCACAGCAGAATTAATGCTGTGTATGTGGAAGGGAAAAAACTCTCACGAGAAATAAGATTAGTGATGTATTTCCTGCTATTAAGGAGAGAAACCCTGAAAGACAGAGCTACTGTTTATATAACAATGATTCTTCCCGTGTTCTGGCTAAGCTTCTATTTCTTTTCTGAAGACTTTGTTATCTAAGTATACTTAGGACTAGTGTCAATAAGCTATTTACATGCACTTCTACAAAAGATGATTTAAAAATACATCAAATTGAGGTGGTAGGTGTCATATTGGAATGCAACCAGCTGATCCCTGCATTTGTCAAATACTCCTACCTAAATTAAATTTAAATGAAAACAATTACAGGATCACAGAATCAACTAGGTTGGAAACGACCTCTGAGATCATTCAACCCATGACCCAACACCACCTTGTCAACTAGACCATGGCACCAAGTGCCACATCCAGTCTCTTCTTAAATACCTCCAGGGATGGTGACTCCACACCCTCCCTGGGCAGCCCATTCCAATGTCTGATTACCCTCTCTGTAAAGAATTTCTTCCTAATGTCCAACCTAAACCTCTCCTGGCACAGCTGAAGACTGTGAAGCAAGTATTCATATAGAGTGTTTAATAATAGTGTGTTAAATAGTGTCATTAACTGTATCTCAATTAGATTTCAGAGACAGGAGTTCAGCAACCTTCATCTCTCCAGTGTTCCCCCAACAAAGAGGTTGTATATCAGAACCAAAACCACAGCTAGACCCACTCATCCATCTTTAGATCAAGGCAACTGCTTCTTCTTTTACGTTGTGCAGGGATGAGGAGGAGTGCTTTTAAGGGCAAGAAGATTTCAGAGACTGCTGCCCTGAAACGTGAAGGACGCAACAAAGACTGTGTCAAAGCCACAAACTTTGCCTTTGTTTTCCTGATTTAACACACCAATTTCGATGTTATGAAGCTCTCAGCGTACAACTGAACTTGCATGTGTGTCAGCCCTTACCTGAGTGACAGGATTCCTCTTCTTTTGGGTACATTTTGCCTCGTACTCAGGCCTCAGCTGCAGTTGCTGCTGTTCCTCTTCAAAATCAACCAAATCCCACTCATATTTCAGTCTAGCTTGCCGTCTCTTCCAAAACTCCAAGAAAAGCGTAACTACGATTTGCAAATGTTGAAATACGGTTAAGGAAGAAACTAATAAGTTCACGAACCAAGTTCAACTTACTTCTGCACTGGCTTCTGTTCTGTGGTTTATTATTTATCCTCACAGTGCAACCCATCTATTTTTACTGACTGACTGCCTATTAGAGTTCACAGCTAAGATCGTAATATGAATCCAGTGATTTACTGAATTCCAGAAGTGGATGACAAGGAAGATGCCAAGATATACGGGTATTTCCATGGTTATGAGGGCCACGTTCAATCACAGTTAAACTACTTTTCATATGCAAAAAAGCGACATGGAATTAACAGAACCTGATAATACAGACAATTGCTTGTGTATTAACCTGCAACACATGAACAACTATTACAAATAAGCAGCATGGCTATTCAAGTTCAAACATTTCTGTTGCTTTTTGATGCTTATTTGATATCATTGTCATTTTAAAGACAGTGAATGTCTGGTGTTTTTCATAGGATCAAGAGTTAGGTTGGCTGAAGAATTTTTTAAGACACTAGAGGGAACTGATTTCATATATAAACAATAAAGTTTATAATACTATATAACACTTTAAGAACCCTCTATAAACTACTCTAAAATGTAAACATTTAGTAATCTGATTGTTCTTATTTGAACTGGGGAGGCTTCATGGTTAATACAAACACAGGAAAGCTTATCTTCTGCAGTTCTAAACCCTTTGGCTGGTACTTCCTGAATGACTAATCCATGTCACACAAATGTTAATGCTTAAAAAAACAAGAAAAGTTTAGTACAGCAGCCCTACAACACCATCTTATTAAATTTGTTTTTTGAATAATTCTATATGAAAAAAGTTAGTGGCGAGATCCTTTGATAACAAATAAACAGATTTTCTGGTAGCACAGAGATCTTAGTGAGGTAATAAAATATCTGTATTCAGATTGAGGATTTAACTATGGTACTTCGTATGAACAGTATGAAACTAGAGATATGTAGAGATAAAGAATATGTATTCAACACAATATGATCTTAAAAAGTCTGAACAAGTATCACTTGGTGTGAAACCATGATTATAGAGAAAGGCCGGAAATCCAACTATTTCTGCATCATCATAACATACTATAATGTATGAACTTCACTGGAGTAGAACCCAGCTAATTTTATCATCCCCAAAGTACTGCTAACACAGTGCCAGTGATGCACCACCATCCAGTGAAAAGGCACTAAAGTGAAGCCATTATTCCCCTTCTTCCCACTTCCAGTGTCCCTCAGCAGCTTGGCCAGGACATTATTGCTTGACATGAAACTTACGAAACGTACTCACCCCATATGCCCATGAAAATGGCAAAAAAAAGAGTTGCCACGTTGTCAAACAAATGGGAATACTGCAACAGAATACGAGGGAACAGGTCAGTACCAAAAGAGTTTTCAGGATGAACAAAAACAACAACTGGCTGCAGAACCAGACACAGACCTGTGAGGATTCACAGGTGGTGTTTAGTCTCCAGTAGTCGCACTCCTGGTCACAAAGCGGGCACATGATGATCTCTCCTCCAATTGCAGGGTCACAGATTTCTTTGCTGAGGAGGAAAACATCGTAAAACATCGTAAAACATCTGTTTCCGTAGCATCTTAAGAGCCGTTACATGAAATCTATTTAAAAGTTAAATAAAATAAGAGCTCCACTTGTTCAAAGCTCAGGATTTGCAGCTTCACAGCAAAGATGCCACATCTTGTCAACAATCCCTTGTGTTAACCTGTGGTTGGTCAGGGCAAGCCAAGAAAAGAAGCAGCTGCTACAAGGAATAGAATTAACAATTCCCTCAGTATGGGCCTTCTGGTTCTATCAGCAAAGAATTAGGGGTGTCAGGAGCTGTACAGCACAGGCAGTGCTTTTGGGCGAGATATAAAACCCTGTGATTTGTCAGCAGGTCAGCAGTGAGATCCAAACACCTTTTCTAAAAGCAGAGAGGTAACTTCAGCTTTGCTGTTTGCAGAAGAATTTGCTACTTCAATTTAACTACGACAGTGGGTGAAGTTTATAATCCTGTGATACTCTTTCAGTATCCAGAGAAATCTGAATATGTATAGCAGTATTCCCAGGTGAATTCTTAACCTAGCTAAAATACAAGTCTCAAAATTTACATCATTCAATAGAATAGATGAGAATTTAAACCTCTTATTCATCTTTTATGGTTAAAACTCACAATTTTCTGGAAGCCTCCCTATAAAAAACAGTAAGCAATGAAATGTCAACCCTCTTTTCCTCTCCCCACCCCCAGTCTCTGAATACAGCATGTCTTGGGTCCTCTAATGAAACAAATACAATGTTTATTTTAAAAAAAAAAGCAAACCCTGGCTACGAGATACTGGATCCCTCTTTGATAGGAGAACACTGCTGATCTGTTTTACTCTTGCTTTTGGTAGTTAGTACAAATGATGTCCTACACAAAAAGGTCACACTGCTCTGGAAGATAGATTAAATAAACAAGCTTAAGGCAACAATAAGCACTTAATTTTGAGAGATGTAAGTGGTGCTCTTAGGACTTCATGTATTGCAGGTTCTCCAATATAAAAAGCTATTGCCAAATGGCAATAAAAGATCGCTTTTCACCTACCAATTGATTCTTACTAATTAATAGTCAAAAGTTCTGCATTAGTGGCCCACCACCTTTTCAATCAATAAAGACAGCTGAAGAACAAATTTTTCTAATCTGACAAGCCTTAAATCTTGTTATCTGTTGGGATCTTTTTCCAAGAACTAAATTTTCACGTTGCTTAACTCTGCCCAGGAGATTTTCAGCGTTGCGCTCACCTGCTCATATTTTCATCCATTGTAAACAAGCCATAAAGAAAACAGATTAAGCCAACAACAGCTGCAAGGAATAACATCTCAGTGTAAAATCCCAGCCAGGCAAAATAGATTCCAATCTTCTCACCATAATACTTCCTGAATACAACAACAACAAAAAAAAGCAATTAACAGGAATAAAAAGCAAAATCTAAAACTGTAATAGAGAAATCTGGCCAGAGTAAAAATGAAACACTTGGCAAAATTCTCTTTTAACAGAAGAGTAAATGCATTGATGTACAGTGGAAAAATGAGATTTGAAGCTGGCCATGAGAAGTTACTCAAGCTGAATGAACAAGATGAATGATCAGATTATATGGCCTCTTTTGTCCCTTTTTTCCTCCCAACAGAAGCTCCAGCTTTAAAATCACTCTTTCTCTTTCCCACAGAATGATGCAAATGAAGATTTACTTTCTGATTTTTCCAGGGGAGTTACACAAATGAAACTGGGTACACCAGTTCTGATCATATGGTTAGGAGAAAAGGATAATCCACAGAAATACAACCACTCGCGTTACAAATGGGGGACTGCAACCTGCGAACAAAGTAACATTTTGTTGTCTAGGACAGGCTGAAACAAAGAGCTCTTGGGTAAGACGAGTTTAAATTTGGGGTTACAACTAAGAGTCAAGCCTCCAAACTGCTTTTATCAGTGTTTTTTCAAGTCTGTGTTGAAATGTCAACATTTCAAACGGCTCTTTAAAAATTCGTGTAGGTCTTGATTATAAACCCCAAGATATTTTATATACGTGTTTCTCTACATCTGAATTATCTGTGATATACCTGACCCCAGGAGCACTGGCTAGATGGGAAGAGGCTTGATTTGAGATGAAGCATTTTTTCCAGTTGCTAGTGGGAAGCTGTGTTGTGTCCTCCAAGGACTTAGTGCCCAATTAATGCCCTGTTCTCATCAGACCTTAGAAGTGGTAAAAATTACCCAGCAGGATCAAGCTACAAAATGAATATACACTGTATTACAGTGAAAAACCAGGGAAACACAACAAACCACAGGCTGCATTTTACCTGATGAGGTCCAGAGGCTGCTCTTTGTAGAAGCGCAGGAAGCGGGCCCACTCCATGTAGAGCGTGTACCTCTCACTGTCACAGTTGGGGTCGTTTGCCTTTTTCCAGTACTGGCACTGTGAGCAAATCAGAGCAAAGGCAAAACACCTCATGGACAGACTCAAACACTACATTTAAAGAAACAAACACTGATGATGATGCACCCCCCTCTCAATAGGGTTCGTCATTACCATGTATCTACCTGCCAACTACTAAGGAAAACCTTGGAACTCCATCACCTTCCTAGAAATTAAACAGCACAAAATAACCTCAGCTGCTGACAGCCTTTGCAACTTCATTTTGTGCCCTAGAACTCTGCCTTTAGAAATACTTGGTTCTGTCAAACCTGTCATCTGGGTTTTCTTTTTTTTCCTGAATGTTTCTTGATCACAAAGAAAAGCAGGAAAATAATTAGTTTCTAAATAGAAATCAAGAAGTTTAAACAACCTAAAGTTTGCATTTTGAAAATATTTTAAAAGGTTAAATATGTATTTTTAGACAAAGATTAGTGAGACTGTCTCACAAGTTTTGGAATTTTTTCATAAGATTTTCTAGCATTTAAGGTTGGTTGTAGTTGTATAGAAGAGATTCTTGCTTTTTATTATCTGTGGTTTTGGTAGTCCCAACAGGATAAATTCATTCCCAGCCTACATTAGCCTTCTACAGCAAAGATCCTGTTCAGCTAAACTTTCCCACAGACAATCTAAGGAATGTCCATTCACCCATTGATTTTTATTTATCTAAGGAAAGAAAAAATATTTTCAAACATTAAAAAATATAAACCTGTATAAAGTATCTAAAAATGCCTTATGGTAGAATTCAGAGATATAAATAAGCAACTTAAGTTCACTTAAGCATTGTGACATCTGAAATAACTATTAAAAACAGGGAGAGAATTTACGATTTAAGCAACAAATTAAACACAACACTCAGAAGGAAAAAAAAATTAAAAGGAAAAAACCCCACGTAAAGTAGTGTAACCCACCTCTCCTGTTTTCTCCAAGGGATTTCAGGATTAAATCCACACATATTAAACACTCCTTGTTATAATCTTTCCAAGGTACTACTGCATGTATCACAGACATAACTGGCATACACGATAGAATAAGTCTCTAAATAAATTATGTGCCTGACACATGGGTATATCCTAAAAACTCTTCCACAGGAAGAAATCTTTCAGCACATAAAAGCCAAATAGCAGGGCTGGTAGATATGTCTCGTGTATTATTAAGCAGAATCAGTGGGACAAATGGAAGGGTTTGAGTACATTTTCATATCTGCTGGAAACAAGCCATCACCAGCAGGTAAAAGATTGAAAACACTGGGAAATGCTCAAGGGAGCAGAAAGCTAAAATACTTACATCATGAAGAGGATATGCAGCTGTATAGGTGCCATTGTTTAGCAGTCTCTTGATCCCAAATTTTTTCTTCCCTTCTTCTGTTCCGTAAGGGCAACGTGTAAGAATATAATTAACCTGAGATTCAAACACAAGAGTTTCAGAACTTTCCCATTTTAAGGCTATTTAACAGAACCCTGCAGTGGTTGTGCACTGTGTATAATCTGCTGGAACAATACGCAAAAAGCAGGAGGCATTTCTTCCGAAGGCCTTACCCCACATAAGAACACTGAGGGCACGACTGCCTTACAGACATCCGGAAGATCCGTTCCGACAAGTAGCATCCCAGATTTCTAAGAAAGACGCACAGGCTTCCCTGCATCTACCACGGATACCGGAGTTTCTAGACTCCCTCCTTCCTTGCAGGGATATTCTGATGTGGGGGCTGTGTAAAACTGCACGTAAACGCGGGCAGCCAAACTGATATACGTACTATTCTGTTTCTCATGGACGGGGAGAAGAAAGTGCTCTCATCATTTATGAGGTACAGCTCCTGCTTGTCCTTGCTGAACGGGGCCGTGAAATAATCCGGCTCGGGGTGCATCACCTTCTCGGGCAGCCTGAGTGGGAAAAGCATGCAATCCAGGGGGTTTTCCACTGTGGAGGGAATGTCGTTTTCCTTGATGGGAACTTTGATGTTCAGCACTTCCGCGTATGTGATCAGAACCTCCCATGGTGCGTGGATCTTCACAAAAAAGATCTTGCCATCTTCAGATTCCTGCCCCGGGAAGGTTAAATCAGACATCAGACCAAACTGTGTTTTTATTGCAAGATTTACGGGAATAGTTTTTTTATATACACAATTTATTGACTTTTACGTATTTTTGAAAGGTATAAAAAAACAAAAAAGGAGGAGGGAATAGAGGAACTTTTTATATATATATACTTTTAATTGAGAAGCTTATGTGAGTGGTTGTCCGTTCATAAAAGCAATCTTTGCACTACTAAAAGCTCACAAAGGCTTTTCAAACCATATTAATCTCATACACTGAGGCCTGAAAGTTGTCATTACACTGAATGCACTGGAAACACAAGGAATATTCTTATCATAGGCCTCACCCAACAGTGCATGTTCTTTCAGTGTTCCTCTGCATACACAGCAGAAAATGGCAATCAGAAGGCACTTTTAACATATTGCTCAACGAATCCCCCACCTATGGATGTTACAGAGTCTGAACTTCATCAAGAGTTACTTTACCCCACCCAGCCCCTGGCACACTGACTGCATCAGTCAAAATCCCACGTTCTCCAGTTGTTAAATCAAACAGTAACACTAATCAAACATCCTCAAGTTGTTTCACCCATTCCTCATAATTAGAACCTCCAGTGGGCATAATTAATTTGTTCACCAACCTTCCAAACTTATAACTCACTGTTAGGCAGGATTAAATGTAGCTGTGAGCATATTTCCCCTTTAAGTGGATTTAAATCAAATCACAGCTATTTTGGAACCACTTTCTTTTTGTTATGAAATCAAAAAGCCATCACTTCCTCTTGAATCAAAATTATTCTACTTCCACAATTCTTATGAATGTATCTAGAAAAAGGACTCAAATAAACATATTAATCTTATTTCACCTAAATTACTCACGCTACACCGAAATCCACGAGCATAATTTATAATTTTTCCTCAAAGAAACAAAGTGCTTTATTAATTTGCAGGTCTATTTCTTTAGTCCTAATTTTCATTTTTTTTTTTTTTTTTTTTTTTGGGGGGGGGGGGGGGGTG
>VZRE01006118.1:17780-43707 GCA_013396775.1 Cephalopterus ornatus
GGGGGTGGGTGTTTTTTTGTTTGGTTGGTTTGGTTTTTTGGGTTTTTCGGGTTTTTTTACCTTCTTGTCTTCTGTTTCTAGTTCCAAACCTGCCTTTTGCAGATTGCTCTCAAATTCTCTTCTTCTTTCCTAGAGAGAAATTAAACACACTTTAGTAACTGATTAAGTTAGCAACTAAGTGATCACTTACTGATGAGTCACTGAGTTCCAGCTTCTCTCAACTGCCCTGATGACAACTCCTTAATGCTATGTGACCTTCTAAAAGCAACCAGACAAAATACAGCTGATGCATCCCAGGCCACTTCCGAGTGCAGGCCAGCTTTGTGACGGCAACACATCGGGAATTGCAACAGGAAACCCACTGGGCAAGGAAAAGGCTTGTTCTGGTTAATCAGAGTTGATGTCTTGTGTTTTGAGCACTTCTGACTCTTCAGGAGGCTGATATGTGGGGTGTGTTACTGTTCAAGTTAAGCCACGTTGCTAAGAGAATGTCAATCAAAACCAGATGGAACGAAAACTCCTGGAAGCACGTGGAAGACCCACTGCTCACAGCCTCATCTATTTACCTGTTTTACAATTATGCCTGATAGAGACATTCAAGTACTGATTACAGACAATTCAAACAGTACTTCACAAACATCACTGTAAAACCAGATAAGACCAACAAATCACCACGTGTGACCTTCCATGTGCTTAGCTTGCATAAAGTCCGTGTGGACTTCAGCAGAGATAAACAAACCTGCCCGTGGCAGTGAGCGGTGGCTGCATGACCTCTGTGAGCTTGAGATCCTTCTGGAACCCTTTATTTTGCCAAGTAATTCCTAGATGGTGTCTTTAGGGAAGAACATTTTCTTCCCCTCCTTCTCTGTGTAATTTTTGCTCCCATTGGGAGACTGAATTCATTTCCTTTTAATTATGTAAAATTCGCTGAAGAACGGTCAGAATAACCATAAGGTGAGGCAAATATTAAGCCCCAGCCTCTTTAGAATGCACAAGCTAGACCATGAATTTATTTTTGGCTAAAACCTGCAATGCTGCCTGATGTTTTTTCTATTGAAAGGTCTTAAATGACATTTTTCAAACATACTTAAAAAACGCAAAACACCACAATTGTCAGCCAATTTCCTTTCCCTGCATGTCTGTGAGCAGCAGTCTGCCCTTTTTTGCATTTCAGTTTGCATAAACTACTCAGACAAATGAATACAGACTGAAGAATAGCTTTCACAGCCTTCAAATGTACCTTAAGATGTATTGATGTATTTTCCTGTGTCAGTGGAAACTTTCATTTTAACTTGTCCCATCTGATTTTGCCAAATATTATTAGATATTAAATTAGACACTTGACTATAAAAACTTGCAAATATGCTAACTCCTCAATTCTACCACATGCTGGGGGTAAATGCAATTCCATGCACTATTTTTTAATAATCTATCCCACTAAACTTCCTACATGCACCTGTATAAACATCAGAGAGCTGTGATCTGCCGACTTGGTAATCAAATAGAGAAAAATACAACTAAAAGGTGATTTAAGAGTGCATGTTAAAGTGCTGTAGAAAAGCTGACATCTAGGCCTAGTATCCAAAGCTATGTGCTAGTCTGGATTACATTTTCTCCAAACAAAGGACAGTGGTGTGTGTTGTTTCCCCAGCAAACGCTGGAGGAGAGCCAAGAGAGTCAGCTCAGAGGGTCCTCTGCCACCAGACACCAGCCAGCTCGGCTCCAGCTGAGCAGCTCAGGAACAGACAGTGCCAAAGGGTCTGGCCCCTTACTTACCTTTCTTATTTTTCCTTACTATACACTTAGTGTGACAAACTACAGTGCTCTAATAGAAATTATGCTCTTTTTAGCACCTTACTCCCCTCCCATATGCCCCCTTCTCTGAAACCCATGCAATGTACTGAACTTCCCAGTCACTTTTAAAAGGAAATCAGACTGCTGCTATTGCAAAAAAAAAAAAAAAAAAAAAAGAGCCAAAAACCAACATATCCTTGGGCCAGTGCTGGTTGGTTTTAATGTGTACTTGTTCAAATTTTAAGCTTCCTGCCCCAAACCGAAAGAGCTGTACCTGGCGCATATATTTTTGAATCTGCTAAAGATGCCACTCTGCAGTCACAGAGGGAAGCTCTGTAAGCCACCACATTAGTGAAGACCAGCCAGAGTAGGCTAAAGCCCTTCCACACATTTTGTTTAAGCACAGTTCTTAAGCCTCTCCCAAGCATCGGTAACGCACTGAAACCACATTTTCTGAGACCACTGTGGCCTAGGAAGGAGAGAGGCCAGCAGAGCATTCACCTCTCCAAACACTGCTTGGATATCTCACATGGTGGGGGTTAAGCATGGAGTAACTTTAAAATCTAACACATGATGGGCTGTAAGGAACCATCCTGATAAGATTAACAAAGCAAGATCCAAAGTCCAGCAGTACTAAAAAGCCCAGTGCAGATGTAACGCTGCATTATCTGTGGAAGAGAGACAACTACTATAAACCTGTTTGTGGTGGTACTGCCTGTCACAACAGTCAAGGATAGGAGATTAAAGTAATTTTAAGTTTACAACATAACACTCCTTAATCAAACTCCTCTTCCTTGCTTTTCCTCTTCCTTTAGGCAGGGAGCACCAAGTTCACCAAAGCCTTTCATGTATCAGGATTCTTGGGCTTACTCTAACTGCAGTCACGTGTAGGATACTGGGAAGTAAATATGGCCTTGGGGAACATTTACATGCTACTGGTAAAGTGTACAAGAACCTTGCTCTTAACTGTATCCTAGAGAACACAGTATGGGAACAGTCTGAGCTCCCACACAGCTTCCTTGGAAGAAAGTTTCAGAAGAGATGGAGCCTGTTTAGGAAAGGCCTCTTGTCATCTCATCCACCCAGAGCCATGAGAGCAGGAGGTTGACAGCACAGATAACTGGCCCTCCTGCAGCCTGCAGGGATGGCCCACATGGCTGGGAGGGTGCTCCGTGTGCCCTCCAAAGTGAGTCTGTCTCTTAACCAGTGACAGGACTCAAGGGAATGGCATGAAGCTGTTCCAGGGGAGGTTTAGGTTGGGTTTTAGGAAGTAAAGGTTCAAGCAGCATCTGGACAATGCTCTCAGACACATTCCTGATGGGTCCCTTCCAACTCAGCATATTTTATGATTCTGTGGTTCTATGAACTCCTGAATGCCACTGCCCGACCACCCTCTGGGTGAAAAGCCTTTAGTTCCTAATACGCAACCTAAATCTCCCCTGACTCAGCTTCATACCATTTCCTCGAGCCCTATCACAGGTCACTGGAGTGAAGAAATCAGATCAGTATCTGCCCCTCCTCTTCCCCTCATGAGCAAGCTGTAGACTGCGATGAAGTCTCTCCTCAGTCTCCCCTTCTCCAGGCTGAACAGAACAAGTGCCCTCAGCCGCTCCTCATACGGCATCCCCTCCAGCCCCTTCATCCTTGTGGCCTCCTTTGGACACTCTCTCATAGCTTCATGTCTTTCTTATATTGTGGTGCCCAAAACTGCCAAAATATTCCAGGAGGGGCTGCCCCAGTGCAGAGCAGAGCGGGACAATCCCATCCCTCACCCTGAGTCCCTAATGCTCTGGAGTTCTTGTGAAGAAATATACTTAGGGACAATAAAGATCATGTCCTGGTTATTAATAATTTGTTAGATATTTTATAAATTCTATTTTTTTTCATGTTCATATACATCTCCTATGTGAGTAAAATATTTCCACTTATGTGCTGGAGATTTTAAGGAAAAATATAAAGTAATGTCTCACAAAAATGTAATCCTAATTTTTGTTTAGAGGAGTTTGTGGTTTGGATTTAGAAGGCAAGTTCAAAACAGTATTGAGGCTGGAATGTGTCTGGGAACAACAAAGAAATTAATGCAGTTGTTCTGCATGGAACTAAGGGAGAAGATGAACAGACCGTCTCTTACATCTATATTAGGGCTGTGTTGAAACACACAAAGAAGTTATTCATCCCATCCTTAGAAGAGCAGAATAAAGCTGTTTCCTTGAGACAAGGAAACAAACCCCTTTGTCACAACTGTTACTCTCTTTGTATGAACATTCCTATTCTTAGCTGTTCCATTTTGCTGTATCATCGTGCCACAGTAAAAGAAATTCACATTTCTGTGATGACTGTACAGTATCAAGTACGGTATATGTCAGATGAATCCCAGAGGCTGCTGTGCACCGATATTTAAATCGTGCTCCCAAAAAGACAACAGCACTTGTATGCTAAGAAGTCTGCACCAGTTTACAGGCACACTAATTGCATAAAGGTCTACGGTGAACACAAACATAGGGCAAACGCAGATTCCCCAGGAACCGTGTAAAAACACTGATATCTCCAAGCCTGTTTGTGCAGTGACTGCAGAGCTAATCTACTGACCAAACCCCTTCCTCCGTGGGGCCATAAACTCTTTTCCAAGTAACGGACACACACAAGAATTAAATCTCACAAAACTTAGTGTGGATGTTTTGGCCTTTTGCAAGACAGAGATGTTTCTTCCTAGCAAGTGCATTTTTACCTCAGGGAGCAAACACAGTCTTAGCTACAAACTCTTGGGCTCCTCCTCACGCGAATCCTTCAGTCACTAATGACACCCATGCACGTGGCCTCGGGTCCGGCAAGGATTCCTGCTACCCCCTAATGATCCATAAAGCAATGGGAAGGAAACTGCTGCACACAACATGAACTGACCATCTGGCTTATTCTCCTTCCCACTTGAAACATTACCCAAATAGTCTCAATTTCTTTCCTCATCTTAAATAATTTGAGTATGACTAATGGAAAAGTCTATTTTAAGAGCTGCTTTGACAAATTCTGCATGGATATCTTTTTTGTCCCTACACTGATGGTCTCCTCTTCCTCCTTTTTCAAATGCATTTTGCTTCGTGGGAGAAGAAGGAATGCAGGGAGGATTACAGCCTGACAAAGGGTTTGAGTTTGAAAAGGTTTTTTTATGTCTGTATATAAATCTATGGTACCGTAGCTATAAAATAACCCTGGTCTCCCAAGAAAATCTCTGCAATGTGGCTAGCTGAGCAGAGCTGACTGAGGGGTGCTTCATCTGGGAAAAGCATCAAACAGAGACAGTGACAGAAATTCCCAGATTTCTTAAGGTAACGAGTAAGATGAGGGGCTGTGCTCTACACTGGGTGGTATTTGGATGCAAGTTTAGGCAGCAGAAGTCCTTAATAGAAACAGTATTTCCTCCATAAAGGAATAAAAGCAATAGGCCATTTTTTTAACAGCTCAATCTTGCGGTTTTTGTTCAAAGGAAATTAGAATTTTTAATTATGAAACAAATATGAAAAGATATAGATGATAACTGTCCTTTACTTCACAGACCTTTAGTTTTGATCATGATTTTGTCACAAGCATTGGTATAATTAGTTTTTTTCAGATACCCTTATCTTTCAGAATAATATGATTCCATGAGAATGAAGTTTTTTGGTGTCTCTCTCTTTTTAATTTTTTTAAATCACGAATAAACTTTGCTGTTATACATTAGAGAGACCAATTTGTAAATGTAACCTCTCCTGACACAGAAAGAAGGCAGGAAATATAGGGGAAAAAAACCCCTTAAAATCTCTCTTTTTTTTTTTTTTTTTAAATATTGTGCTTTATATGAAGTTTACTGTTTGTCTTGACTGCATCTCATAGTACTGGATTTTTTTGTGTAACTTGAATTTACATGTTTAGCCAAGTTAGGCCACAAGTGTCAGTGTGAGCATGGAACAAATAGGTGTCATTCAGGCAACTGGGACTTGCTGGGAAGTTCAGGGATAGTCACTGGCATTTTAGAAAAAGCTGCAGTTGATGGATGGAAAAAAAATAGTTATTGTTAAATCTTGTTTGGATCATGCTTTGCTTATTTAGAAGAAACCTCCTGCACTTAAAAGTATTTGCAGATAAAACTATTTACAGATATTTCTCCAAAGTCTCAGCTAAACTGTTAATGAAGAAGCAAACTAATTTTGATTACTTTGCTCAGTAGTATTATATATTGTCCAGCCTAAGCAATGGAGAGTGATCAATTCAACAAACACTGTTCCAAAAAATCTAATAAAATTGGGTCCTCACACACAACAGTAATTACACAGAAATTTCCGTACCTGGAATGGCTTTTCACACAGCTATAAAATTTTTAGCTAAGTCCTATTCCAGTTGAGTGTAGTGAATTGAAAGAGTTAGTAACTGATATTCAGGTTATTAGAGATAAAAATTAAGAAGATTTTCAAAAAGACAAACTTACCAACTTTTTTTCCAATTCCTTACTAAAATCATCCACATAGGAGAGAACAAAATCGATTCTCCTGACACCATCCCTGAAGAAAATAGAATCTTTGCTTTGATGTCTTTTATCAATCTGTAGAAGATAAAGGCATATGAATAAAAAAACAAGTATTACTGTTTCTCAAAAATATAACAGAAGACAAAGAAGTTTTCCCACATTGTCACAATTCTTCAGTTTCTTTATAGTTGAAGATATACTTGGGCAAGATTTAACAGGGCTATATCCAGTTAAAATAATTTCAAATCTAACTGCATATGTCCACAAGCACTACACGTAAATAACTGGCACAGGAAGAATAAATATATGTTAGTGTAGCAATACTTGTGAATACTTGAAGCAGGTGGCAAAACGTAAATTCCATGCATTTTCCTCTACATAACAAGATTCACTAAATCAACCACCACAGAGACACATGTCCCAGCAATGACTACATATAAAAACAGCACACAAACAACAGAGGAGTGACATTTCAAAATTGAGTATTTACTTCCATGGGGAAAAAAAAAATACATTTAATAAAAGGTATCAATGCAACAGGGTAATTAGTATTCCAATTGATCTATTAAAGGTCACATTTTAATTTATCAGCATGCCAGAATGTCATAGTAACAACATTTACCTTTTTCATCGATTAGGCCACAGTAGTTAATGTTAGGCAAATAAAAGACTGTAACCCTAATCCCCTAGGGAAGTTAACTCATATTAGGTAACATTATTTGCAATATTAGGTAATATTATTTGTTATCATATCAATATTCAGCTTTATCAAATAGTGTACCAGACACAGAGCAAAGTGCTCTCCATAGAAGCTAATAATCTGGTCTAAACATTGGGAAATTCCAGAGAGGAAATCTGGCCTCTCTGCTGAGGAAGGCTGGTGTTTTTTAACCACACCCATCAACAAAAGTCTATTTTTATGGGGCTGAATTGGGTTTTCATTTTATTAGAGTAGGAACAAAATAGAATAATTCAGAGGCCTATGTCTCTGTCGTCTCTGTCTCACACCATGCAAGGACACATGTGAAAAAGTTCCCTGAGAAAGCACAGAATATTTATTTATAACTGTGAAGCTTGCTCCCAGTTAACAAAAGGCATCACACAGTGAAGCATGTTATTACTGCAGCCATCCAAGCCACTTGCAATACCATTCATCACTGGTTTACCCTGAGACGTCGCTTCAGGAACAGATTGTATCTCCTTCCACTCTGCTGGAATAACCAACAAGTAGTTAGCAGGCCCACTGCTTCCCTCCAAGGACCAAACCACCTGCTTGGAGCACATATACCTCAACTCCAGTGAGCAAGAAATCCATGTCCCTTAAAGCTGGGAAAAGCCTCCAACTATCAGAAAAACACAAGCACCCACAAACAATCTGACTATCATGTCTTTTCTATTAAAGGCGAAGCGGTGCTGGGATCCATTTTGATAGAAAGTATAACTTTTAAAAGAATGGCTCCTATAGTGCTAGTTGCCATTATTTAGATACTTAGGCAGATTTAAAAAAGAACTTTAAGAAAGTGGGTCTGAGTGTAGTGCAAAGGTAACACGACATGCACGCATATTTCTGTTACACTCGTGTTAGGCTGGACCCGCTGGGACACAAAAAGACAAATGGCAACCACATAATTCCAGAGCTGACAAAATTACAAGCAATAATATCCACATAGTCCAGGACACGTTTATCTTCAAGTAGGCTGAAATTAAATACAAATAATTGAAAATTCCTATTGTTCCACGGTGTTGCACAACTTTATGCATCTCCCTCAGACACTCTGGTAACTGCTGGAACCAGACAGCAGCCGATTTGAAGGCTCCATGCACTACAGAGAATTCCTGCGTTCCCTATCCTAGCCTTTGGGGAGCTACAAAACACTGTGTTGCAAAAGATAAAAGAAACTATTTCCTGAAATTGCTGCCATCCTTTCTTTGCCTTCCCTCTTCAGCAGTTCTGTGAGGGTTTCTGTGGTTTTTCTTCCTGGGAAATATTTACAGCAGATCAATTAAAGCAGACTACTTTGTATGACTGAAACCAGCTACCTCAGAAAATACTTTTGCTTCCAAATGCAGTACATAATCTTGCATGATTAAGAGGCTCACAAAACCCATGGAATCCAACAGATGAAAAGAAAAAGCATTTTTCCATTCTGTTTTGAACTTATAGGTTTGGGTTTTTCTTTGTAAATGTAACTGTGACTACATGCAAACTGCAACAGTTTAGACGTTGATTTAATCAAATTAACATAGTGCACAGAACCACACTCACCTGTATAGAATCAAGAGGAATGTAATTATTCAGCATTACAGTAAGTGAACCCCAAAGTGTATTCTAACAACTTACAATGCTGGGAATTGCCCTGAAAAAGGCCACCCCAACCACTGGCTTACATTATGCAAGCCACAGAATCATATACACAAAGAAGAAATAAATCACTACATAATAATTACTTCAAAAAAATCTCCTGCCAATGGAGTATCCCAAATTGTTTGGGTTGCATAGTTAAAATTAGATTATTCAACACAATTGAAGTAATACTTTATCTTTAGTGCCATCAATGTTTGCTCATTTTTTAAGATGCATCAGAACCCTCAGTCATTAAAGGCCTGACTATCAATTTAAGAAGATGGAGCAGTCATTGCTGCATCTGGTTTGAGAAGGGGAATACTTATCACTTCCCTCTCCTTCTGTACATAGCATTATTTATCACGGACAGTGACAGGCCTGCTTATTAAACACATAAATTATTCCTTTCCATTTTGCTGCATTTGGATTTCACAAGGAGAACAAGATCAGTCTTGCATACTTATGCAGGTTTGTGCATACATGTGCACCTACAGGTTTAAAATATATGAAAAGTTTGTGATTTGCATGGGTGTTATCAGTGAATCATTAAACATTACGGATTAGTAGCAGCTCTTTCCAGAACTCTATTCAAATTAATGATCTTGGACAACCTGCAGTTATTAAATGAAGCTACACCTCATCACCGTAGATGCTCTGTAATGTGCTCCTCCTGCAATACAAGTACCAAATTAAAACTTCCCAACATAGCACAGAAAGCAAGCTGAAGCTTTTGAATAATTAAATTACACCCAATGAGGAATTACAGAAGAGATGGAGCCCCAAGCCATAAGGTGAAACTCCAGAAGCAACAAGGGAAATTTCTACTGGATGTGAGGGAATGGGTGCAAAAGGTTACCCAGAGAGACTGCATAATCTCCATCCCCAAAGACCACAAAGCCCGACTGAGCTAGGCCACGACTGCACAACCTGACATAAGTTTGAAGCCAGCCTTGCCTTGAGTAGGAGGCTGGCCAAGGAGACCCCCAGAGGTCACTTCCAATCCAAGTTCATTGCAGGAGTCTCTGAAACGGTGTTACTGCAAACATTCAGCATTTACCAACGCTTTCAAAAAGTTGAATAAATCCATCAGCTGCAAAGCAAGTTTACAAAAACAACCTGTTCAAATACTGCCCTCCTGCAGGAACTTTCCAATCTCAATAGTCTAATTATCTCTCTAAGAACTAAGTGACTTCACAACTTGCAGACAGATGTGCTAATTAAATGCTGTAATGGTCTACCAGGAAGAGAGAAACTTTCTTTTCACATGGCTACAGAAGTGCAAACTTACAGGATTCATACGGAATTTTATTAATATTTCTAGTTACCCCATATTCAATAATTTCTGTCTAGACACCCAGCAGAGGTTGGGGTATTGGCCCATGTCCAACCAACCAACCCTCCAAGTACCTACACTTGCAATCCTCACCTTAGACACGATCTAAAGCCCTGCAGTAGGAAACCCCGACTCAAACAGGACAGGCAACAGGAGAGACCAAGATGTCAGCGTGGAAACTAGCACAGCTCAAGATGAAGTAAGGCTGTAAGAGCCCATGGCGCTCTCTGCCCACAGTGGTTTGGGTACAGCGTGTAGATGCCGGCTGGTGGCCCCACACTCCGTTCAGAACCATCCAGACTCTCCAGCACTGCCGAGCACTCGCCGAGGAGTCCTTGGCTGCCTCGCTCCGCAGGTGCCTCAGAGACACTTCCCAGGGCCAAGGCAAACAGTCAGGCACGGTGAGCTGGAGAGGGGAAAGCCAGCTGCTGGAAGTGGCACCAACCACTAACACTGGCACAGAAAGCGTTTCAGAGAAACGACTTCGGTTTGAAGCTGAGGGACGGGGGCTGCGGTAAATGTCTCCGTGGCCTCACTTCCCCACCGTGGCACCAACAGCCTCGGGCAATGTGGGCAGCTCCCCCTCAGTGGTTTAAGGGAATCACAGTACCCAAAAAGCAAGTATGTTTTGCAGGTTACACCTGAATGATTTAATCCTGTGTGTTTTTACAGGACTCTCAGGGATTTCCGTTTCTGGTCGTCCACCTAACCGGAATTTTATGTCCTTACAGGTCACTTAGCACAGCTCACGCCTTATAGGCACGGAGTTTCCTCCAAATAAACCCTGCTGCTAAATATCCCAGCCCTCTCCATGCCCATGCTTCAAAGACAGTGGAATTTGTCCTAAAGCAACACTTTTCAGATTATTATTCAGTCAGAAGAGTGCAAGTTCCTTAGGGGCCTACAGTCAGAAACACCCATCCCAAATTCAATGTCCGGGACTTCAAGGTTTCCCAAGTGTCCAACCCCACGGACATGGGACTGCAAGGTCAGACTTCAGCACTGCTCCTCTTCTGCTTTTTGTATCTTGCACTTTTTTTGTGGGAAGGTGGTTTAGAGCAGCACTTTCAGAAACAAAACAGTAACCAAGACTAATCTGGGGTGGAGGAACCCATTAGCTTCATTAGAGTTACAGCACAGGGAAGCACCTCTGGCTATGAGGTTACATTAATAACATGGAATGGTTGGTTGTATGATCCCCGTCGGCACATCAAAGAGTTATACTAGTCATAGTCCTACATTTCCAGGCAAAAAACCTGCCTGAAATTAGAAAATGAAATTGATTTGTAACATTTGCTTGCTTATAAGATAGTCTACAAACCAAATATTTATTTTATTGACTGCATACCTTTGATAATCACACAGGCACGTTAGACCTAAAATGGACAGTGTAAAAAACCAAAAGAACTGCACTAAAAAGTAATTAGGTAATTTATGAATTTCCACTTTCAGAATACAAAAATGGACAAAAATTTAAGTGTTTAACGGCTGAATCAAAATACAAGAGAAGCTTCCATAACTGAAGGGGTAGGAAACATTCAATGGCTTAAAAACAAAGTTAACACCTTCACTTAGATCCCCAGTTTGCAAGGAATATTTATGTACTCCTCCTGTTCACTGAATTAAACGCACAGCTACAGGAAAAACATGCGGATCTAAGTGCTGCTATGCTAAATACAACTTTATAAATATAAATATATATATTTATATATATTTATATATACCTATATAACATTAAACATAATTTTATAAACACACATATATAAATAAAACAAATGTATTTCCAAAAACAAAAAATTCCTGTGAATGCATTTACAGAACACATGCAAATACACAGGCACTCCCATGGAAATCAAAGAGGCAAATTTCTGGTTTATGCAGCACAAACTCAGTTCCCATTTTACCAGAGAGCCCCTTTCCATGAAGTTCTCTTCATTATTCTTCCTTGGAGGAGTCCGTGCAACTGAAGAGTTACTCACTTTAAGGAAGTGTATTAACAACACTTTTAACACCACACGTCCCAATTTCCAGTTAAGACTTCATGCAGGTTACAAGGTTGCACACAAAACCATAATCTTTCCCATTCAAAGAAACACAAAATCCCATGTATTTCTTGTAGCTGAAACTTGCAAGGTGCTTTTTTCACCTTCAGTTGTGATTCAACTCTGAACCACATTAAAATCTGAAAGCTCGAAAACATGCATTTCAAAGCTGTTTAAGACACCGAGATATTTGCACTGAAATTTAAATGCACATAAAAAGCCTCTCTGGGTAAACAAGAACAGAACAAAGAAAAATAAAAAGTATGCTAAGAGAGCATAGGTGTTAATGGAAGACACCAGAGCCCAATGTAAGCAAGCAGACAGTTTTAATACACCTCAGCATGTACTTCTTCAGTTATCTTCACTGAATTTTTGTACTTTTTCTCCATAAAACAATAATTATTAAGTTTTCTGATGTGTTTGAGAATTTATACAGTTATCTTTTCTGTGAATTTCAGGAAGCGGCTATTTTGAGCCTTTCCTTATTATTTGCTACAGTGAAAAAAAAAAAAAGGTAACGCGTTTCAAATGACATCAGTGTTTGTTTCTTGCTCTTTAAAACTTTTTAAAGTATCATGCTGACTCACAGAGCCCTCAGGCTACCATGGTAACAAGGAATCCCACATTTGTTAATAACACCAGAGTCAGAATATATCCTATAGCCCATCAAATCAAAACAATGATAAAAAAAAGCAAACTTTCCAGTTTTCTCCACCAATCTTAGCTTTTCGATTTTGTCCATTATCCTTTCGATTTGCTTGAATTTTTTTTTTTTTAAGTCATCACTAGAAATAAATGCAAACACCACATTCATAATTTATAAGCTAGGAAAGATTCTTTTTTGGAAGGATGGCATCCTTGAAACTGGAAAATTTCACGGTGAGGGATGTTTTGGCATACTGTAATAGAAGACGCCACACAAATTCATGCAAGGAAGCATGAATATTGCTTACTGCTTACCACTTGATGTTCAGGGATGAGTAAAGTAGTCTCAGTGCTGTTTAGGCCCTGCCAGTGGCATCACGGGAAAAACATAATGTTGTTAGCGATGATGCAAAGGATGCTTTAAAAATAAAAGGCTAATTCAGAAGAAACAGTGTAGTTTCTGGTTTAAGTTGATAAAAGCTCTTCTGAGTGATAGGTGGATTTTCAGTCTACATAGTCAAAAGTTTAAACCAATCTCCACTTCCTCAGGTGAGCTTGGTCTCTAGCCTGTGCCACCAACTTTTACACGGCACACATTAATTTTAAGTATTAATAACTACCATTTTTGGTAAGAGCTATACAGTATTCCTCAGCATTTCCCTTAGAAAAAAATAAAGTCTAAACAAGTTGGCACGGATTACAAGCTGATGAAGAACAACTTTTAACAGTACTCTTATTTCTTTTGCTAACGAAGAGAGAAAGTGTACACAGTGTAGATGGCTGCGCTCGCATTCGGAACAATGTGATGCCCTCTTAAATGGCCATTTCTTGAAATACAAACCGAAGTTATACAATGTGCACTGCACAAAAACAGGTGCAAGGAAACAAATCCTCGATCTCCCAGTGCAGACAAGGTAAACTGGTACCAGTAATTGCAGTTGTTATTCTTAAGGAGACTAGTGAGGGCTTCCCAGCTTCCAGTTCTGATCCACAGCCAGTGAGGCCCTTCCCTGATTTTACCTGTGCAAGATCTGGTGCTGTTTTCCTGTACGTGGGCCTGGGGGCTGCTGCAACATCCTGGGGCCAGACTCCCCAGAGGTGTGCCAGGAACACCAAGAACAGAGGGCTCTGCAGAGCACAGCCACCCTACAAACACGGCCATCAGCCACCTGGGGTCCTGGCCCCACCGTGGGATTGCAGCAGCGATGGATTTTGAGATCAGACTTCGCCACTGGAACAAATAATGATTTGCAATACCTCAGCTGTTCCGCAACAGCTAATTCTGATAGTCAATAACATCATATTTTTCTTTTGCTTTGCTTCTGTACACAAACCACAGACAGCTTTAAACAGAGCAATCAAACAGTGAGAGTGCATTATGAAAATATAACAGTTCTCTGTGGAATTCAATTAACTTTCAATAGAACCAGAATACTAACAGCATTTCATTACTGTACCATCATTTATTGCTTTAGAATTGTAATATTTCAAAAAGTTTATTACCCTAAAAGTCCAATTTTCATAAAGTACTGTTTATCATTTTTTAAATTAGAAAACAATATTTTTCACTTTTATTAGAACTTTTCCTGAGAGAAACCACAGAAGTCCATTCCTGTAATTTTGTGAAACAAATGTGCGGGGTTTGTCCTATTCATGCATCAAGTAACGCATACACACATCTTTACATTCTTTTTATGATGCTATCTCTAGGTATTTGCTCATCTAAGTAAGACAAAAAAGTCCTTTTCAGAACGCAGTCAAATAAAACACAGAAAGATCGATCTGTTTTTTGGCAAGGAATCCACATGAGAATCAGTGCAAATATAAATAGCTGCACTATGCTCTTACTGTGAGACAGTCTGAACTGGGTTTAGAAGTCTAATCCTTATGTCACTGATGCTACAGGAAAAACCTGTTCAATTAGAAGGGAATGAGGGGCTGAAACAATTAAGCAGAAAGTTTTTCTCCAGTTATACAAGTACCTGCCATGCAAAATACTGCACAAGCTAAACATCCATGGAAGCACAGCCTTGATTTCAGTGCTGCCCCACAGCTCCTGACCTCCCCACTGCATACAGGCACTCCTCCAGCCATGCTGGGACTCTCCCAACTGCTTTCACCCAACCTCTCCATCCCACATTTCTCCCACTGACTGCTTCTTCCCCCATCCTCCATGGAGGTTTTAGCCACCCACTGGTGCTCACTGCCCACAGAGATAGAATTTTAATACATTTAGTGAAACATCAAGCTGTGAGGTGAAGATGCACAGCCAGCAGAGGCCTTGGTACATTCCTCTGCCTTCTGGGAAATGCTTTCCTGCTAATCTAGAGAAACTACCCTGCTCTCAGGACAACTGTCTGCAGTTAATCAGCTCAGGTCATTGGGGTTAACTACCGTAAAACTGGTGCTCAAACCCTCTCCTGCACGCTTTAAATCTCTTGTAGAAACATATCACTTATTCATTGTATGCCAACATCTGTGTACAGCACAAAGGGGGTGCAATCTCGGTAACACAGGACCCCCAAAACAGGAACCAACTCAAACAGTCCAACTCCATTGAGAGGAAAACCAAGAAGGTTGGCAGTGCTGGCAGCAGCGTTGGGTTGGTCCTTCTTACTCCGGAATCCACTCTCAGAAGTCTTTAATGCACTCTGGCTCTCCCCAAAATAGCCCTCAGATTGTGTTTTTGTTACACTTGGAAGAAGTATTTTTGTGCCTCCATCTAGATTTGAAACCAATTTGGTCTGTCTTCACAATATTGATAATAGTATTTTATGTTTCTCTCTACTTGAAAATCCACCTGTCTGAATTGAAAAATGAACAAGCATGAAAAGTAATGTATATTGTGATGGTGTTTCTTCAGAAAAAAAAAACCAAACAATTATTTGGAATACCTGCAGCAGCTGCTGCTCTGAAAAAAATAATAATCTATGTGTCATACCCCTAATTTTGGTAAAATGCATGGCTTTAATAAATTTGATGGAGTTCTGTCAATTTACCTCTGCTAACCTGGTTTAAATGAAGACAGCTTGTTCTCAGGTTTTCTCATGATTAAGTTACAGTATGGAAAATTCCCAATAACATGAATTTTTAGTGAGCATTTCACTGGTATGAAACCAATAGAAAAGTGAAACTTTCATGTATAACTGTGCAAAAGTAATTCCTGACTCCTCAGAGCTAGATGAGGGCACAATCCTGCAGCCTTACTCAGAGCAGAGCAGTCACCTGCATACCAAGGGGTCCACGTGCATACCAAGTAAATATTTTAAATTACTTTGTACTTCTTAACTGGAACAGTAGAGAGACAAATAGTCCTCTGTATACACATCTTACAGATGCTGATGTACTACAAACCAGGGATTCAATTTTGCAAAAAATGAGAACTAATTTTACATTTATCCCTTTTGAATGGCCCGAACTTTTACTATCAGGAAATTTCATCCAAATTCAATTTTTTTAACCTTTCTTCCAGTCTTGAAATAATTTAGTAACCTTCTTTCCTCCTAAGTACAGGAACTCTGTTTTGTCAGTGGGTTTCACCCTCATTTACTTTGTAACTTGAACAACTACTTACAACCCCTGAACAGACTCACCACTACATATTTTTCTGCCACTCTCTCTGCGCTAAAGCACAGAGGAAAAACAAATTCTCAAGTTTCATTTCATTCATTTTCCAATTTGCTTGCAAGGACTTTCAGAGGCATTTATGTATTTTTTTGGAACAGGAATTCCATAAAGACTGATTCAGGTAGATGCTATGTAGAGACTCACTTAGGACAGTGCCCATCCCTAACAGAAGCAGCTGTCTGTGTATTACTGATTTAACAGGGACGTAATTCGAAGCAGTTCCCATCACAGCACTCATTTGAAAATATTCCCATCATATTTTTTTTCCCCTTCTCCCCATCTCCTGTTTGCTGAAAACGTCTCCTTGCCTCCCTGCATGACATCTAGAGATGATTTACCCTATACGGGTTGGAATAGGAAAAACTGTTGAATTCCAAGTGATCTTATTTTGTTTTGTCCTTGTGGGAGATTAAATAATAAGAAAAATACAGAGACTCAAGAAGAAGATTAAAAAAAAAGAAAGAAAAGAAAAAAAACCCAGGGTGAAATAGGCAAAAATCACAAAGGACCAAATTGGAGACTCAAATGCTCTTTGAGTCCTGGATTTCATCCAACTTTTGTATATATGTTGGCAGGCTTCACTACAGACTGTTTTTTACATTTGTCTTTGTTTTACTTGCATCACTCCTTATGTCCAAATCACATATTCCTTTACAAATTGCAAAAGAAAGAAAGAAGAAAAACAATCACTGAATTATGGATAGGTAATGTTTCCTGCTCTGCATATTAAATCTAGATTTATTTTTTCCCTCCTCTAATCAATAGTAACCTTTTCTCTGTACCGCTGTGCAGAAACATATTGCTACTCTGTGTCATGTTTTTTCTCTTCCAAAAGACAGCCCAAGCCTAATGAAGTAGTGACCTGAATGTAAGTTCATTTAACTCTTTCCAATGTTTTTAATTAATTAATTCCATTCCTGTTTCAAAATTACTTGACTTAAATTGGTTTAAGACTTCCAAATGGTCATATTTTTCAACTGCAGAAACATTGTTAAGTGACAAGAAAATTAGCCCCTTCTATAGGATTAAAATCATTAAATCGAGAAATATGCTACTTGTCAAAATAAGAACAAAGCATGTTGACCTGAGCTCAGAGGGGCTTGGTGAAAAGAGGAGAAAGCAGAGCTTGTCTTTCAAGCTGGGACAGAAGATCCTGTTCAATTCCTACAGGAATGCATCAGGGATGTCAAAGGCAGCCTAGCAAAGAACTGAGGGAAAAGAAATTCTTCCAGTTTATACAGAAGACACCTGAAGTTGTGACAATACATGAAGACAAAAGATTAACGTTTTATGAAAAAGAAATCCCATAAATATTAGGGGCTATCTTACTATTGGAATGAATTCATAGAAAAACTAAGTATAGACTTGACCTGAATATCTAGATTATATTATTCATCAAGAACTAAGCCTGTGACGGACGGGAAGAGGGTGAAACTGGACAAGGAGATTAAGAGTAACTCTCTAGCTTTATGTCTGGCTAACGCACAGAAAGCAAAAATCAGAGAAATGACTACGTATCCTAATACATGCATGGGGTAGGACAAGGCAAAGCACAGAAAATTAGTAATTTAAATGTAAGCAAACATCAGATGACCAGCTGATCTGCAGAAACAAACTATCTAAAGCCAAACAAGTCCTCTCAGAGGGAGCAAGGAAAATAACAAAACAAAAAACCCATGTTATCAAGTCAACTCGGACTGATATTGCTAATATGAAAATACTCTGAGATATTTAAGAACAAATTAAGAGGACAAGTACTTATGTAAGGAAACATAAGAAGGAACAAGTGAAAAGGCTGCTTAAAGTTACCAAGAGAGATTTTTGAGAGGATAACCAGATATATTTTTCCCAGACAAGAGTGTGCTGAAGATCAAAGCCTCCTTTCCCACCCCATAATGAATCTTTCACCCTTCAAAAAAGGTTAAAATCCCATGTCTCTACATATATGACACATGCACTGCACACTCTCTCCCATGTTCCCTGCCTTTTCGTACATCCTAAGGCATGAAGTGAATTCTTTCAAGCTTTGGTGAAACGGGTCATTTCCATCCACTCAAAGACACTCACAAGTAACTCAGAATCAGCTTATCATGGTATGATGACTCATACACTATAATTGGAGATCATGTCTGCCCGTTGCTCAGTGAAATATTTGATATAGCTGCTCACTGAACGTTTTCCTGGAGAAAAATATGATTACAACTCCTACAACAGATTCAGAAAGTAGCAGAGTGAACATAAGAACAAGTTTTAAGATGGAACTGGTAGATTTATGGAAACATTCGGATGATATGGTGGCATGTTCTAGGAAGATAAAGATCTGTGTAATTTAGGAAGCCCTTCCGAGTTCTGTCTTCATGTGACCATCTCCAGATTTGACCCTTAGAGGTAGGTGAGGACATGTTTTGCCTTTAAGAAGTTCAGCAGAACAGCTGCAGTTTTTCAACACTCTATTCAATAGACACCATTTCTGATGAGTGCTCATGGCCAGTGTAAGACCCTACAGTTGTTTCTTTCCCTATCTGAAACTCTTCCTACCTTCCTCTAAGCCTATACCAACAATAAAGAAATCAGACTATAGGAATGAAAACAAAATACCGATTTCAAGAACGTGTATTCTCAATATTCTTTCTGAATCTGTTTCTTAACTGAATACTAAGCACACACTGCTACCTCTTTAAGACATTGCGTTCTGTACATATTAAGCAATTAAGTGCTGCGAAAAGATGAATAGCTGATGATGCTTTTCATACTGCAAACGTTGCAAGGAAGAGGTATTTTAGTAACTCAAACCTTCATTTGCTTTCTCATGGATCTGGCAGCACTGTCACAATGTTCGTAGAGCAGCAGAACACTCACACGCCTCCATTTCCCCAGCAGGCCACAGCTTAAAACAAAGTGTTTGCTTTGTGCAGAAACATTATATTTTTCCAACTGTCCAAACACTTAATGATTGTGTGATTTTAATTTCAAGACTGATACTGGAAACACCATTAAGTTCATACTGTTTTCTACCAGTACTGTGTTGTAGCACTGACAGTGGTAAGTCTCTTGCAAGACTCAGAGAGTGTCAGTGCTACGTTCACAGTTTTGCTCTTCCAAAAGAATACAGGAAGGAAATGTTTACATGGATGAAAACGGAGTAGAAGACAATCTAAAAGAAATATTAGTTTTAAAACTAATTGTGTCTTTCACAGTAACCACTCTTCTTTCTTCCTACCAGCAGTACATCAGCTAACACCATCCACGCTGTACCTTACCTCAGAGCTGCTTGGGATTTCTGATCCTGCAGTTGAAATAGTTTCACTTAAGGGTCCGTTGCATTCTTCCCCTAAGGAACATTGAGAGAGAGATTCACATCAATATACTCCTCATTTTAAAATATTACTGTATCTGAAAATGATGTGGACCTTGAAGGCATCAAACTATGAACAAGGCATCAAACTATGAACAAGGAAAAGATGGAAAATAATCCTTAGACAACCTCCAAGAACAGTTATTTAAAGCGGAAAAAAAGCTGCAAGAAATGGACCCAGTCTGTACTACCTTGGTGTAACCCTGCAGTCACAGAAACATATTTTTAACTGTGACAAACAAAAATCTGTTTCCATCATGTATCCTTCTTGTTTCAAATACGAGCTAGATTGCTGTTTAAGAGGGTCTCACACACAGAGCTTTGCTGCCTCGGTTATGTAAGTTCAATTACCTATGGGATTGCTTGCTAGACATTGAATTGGGGTGTGTTTTTTTGCTAAGGGGTTAATGATGCATATCCTCAAGATTACAGATGCCCACATAATGGAGACATGATCAAGAACAGTAATATGAACGTAACTAAGCTTCTTGTTGTTCAGAAAACAAAACCAACCCCAAAACAACAACAACTACCCCAAACAAAAGAAACTACTTGCATTTTATCAGTAGTGAACTCTAACATAACTTTCCGATAAAAAGAGTCAGTTCACCAAGGACACTGTTATTTGAATGCTAATGTTAAGAGGTAAAATCATATTTAGTACCTCCAGAACCCTAAACCGTGTTGAGACATCAGCTGGTTTTGTGCTTCTGAACTTTGTAATTGGTTTCTTCTGGGGAACAACTCTGAGCCATAAGCTATAGTCTCTTGCTCCAAGAAGTTTTTGTGAACAACCATCTCTCTGGTGATTAGACAGACACACTGGTCTCCTAAATCAGGCATCTAAATAACTTCCAGCACCAATGGAAAAGGATGAGAAGTTTTGAAAACAGAGCAGGCATCTAATAATGGTGCCTCTTTCTTTCAAAAAAAGAGGACTCATCTTACTCCTCTCTCCATCAAGGAAGTACTGCTGAGTACAGTTTAAACTGGACAGACTGACTAACTGGCCCATCTTAGACTGGACCACTGTCAAGACAACTACAGTTAAATTATTCCTATCAAAAATCTACCTTTTTTTTTGGTAACCTGCAAATACTTGAGGCCAAAATTGTATCCAGGCAGAACATAAACTGGTTCTTTGAAAATATATAATAAGCTATTCAAGTAGAGCTTGAGAGCATTTTGTTTTTTCCAGTTTCTTTCTTTCTCAAAGTTCACTTACAGAAAATGGTCTCTAATTTATAAGCTTACATACAGTATAATGAGAAATTGGGCAATGGTACATAATGGTATGTAAAATAAAATGAATAAGTTCCTGAACGCCAAGACATTTAAAGCTGTTGCATGCTATTCTGCTAAAGCAAACTACACCTGCAAAATCTCTATTAACAGCTACAGTCTGAACACTTGAGTTTTATTTATGCACCTGTAGAAAAGTGTCTCTGTGTGCTGATATGAGTGTGGAGATGAGTGCTAAGTCATCTCTAAAAAGTTAGTGTGAAAGTAAACAATGTGGGATCATTCTTGATACCCAAACATATCCCAAAAGCTACAGGGACTACGCTGTAAGACAGAACACCAAACACAGAAAAGGTCTGCAGCACAGAACAGAACTCATTTCACCTCCCAACACCACAGGAACGTCCAACATACACAGGAGAAGCGAATGTTACATGATGGGAGAATGTCATAATCAGAACACGGAGTCTTGACTCAAAACCCAGCAATTATCAAAGTAGTTGCTTTACCTTGCATGAGAAACTGTTTCTGCGAGAATATTCTTAAGGAGAGGCTCTGCCTTTGCACAGGGATGGCTTTAAGCTTACACAAAGTCAACAGCTGCCCACACTGTGCTGCCCGTGCTGCCCCCAGCCCCCAGGGAGGCAGGTGGCTGCTGCAGATTCGGCCAAAGGTACGAGCCCAGTGCCCTGGAGCAGAAAGCCCAAACATTTTGTCACACAACCCTCCAGTCCCAGGCCACGAGCAGCCTGGCACCTTGTCCTTGCAGCAGGAACATTCAATTTGCCAATGTGCTGAGGGGACTTGAATTGATTCTACACCTGTAACAGCCTTTATATTTGGCTTTTTTTCCTGGATTTTATCCTTTCTGTAGTTGTGAAAGTTTAACCTCAGGAAGAAGTATAATTCAGAGTTCCACTTTTTAAATGCTTTCCCAATACCATAGTTGATTACTCAGGCAACTTGTGGAAGGAAATCCTCTCTGACCCATGTGAAAAAACCTGAATAACCCTAGAGCAGCACAAAAGAAGGTAAAAAAAAGAAAATGCAAAACATACATTAACCGAGAAGTACAACACACTTAAAACGTTCACTCCTTGAAAAATACATAAACAGATTCCTGAACAAGAGCAGCACAAGCAATGAACATCCAAGTCATGGAGGAAGGTGTAAAGGAGCCACATCCCAGAACCACAACAAGCACCAGGAACGGAAATGCCCAGTTAGTTCTTACCCAGGAGAGCTGCCCACAGATAGCCAACAACTGACTCGCAAATCACACTGCAAAAGGCCTGGCCCGTATGTGATATCAATGCCTCATATTAACTGAAGTCTGATTTCCAAGAGGCTCCCAGCAGAAGAAACAGGGACAGAGGACACAGACACAAGGGAGGAAGGTGTAACATGGGTTAGTACGATACCTTCTGACTGTGATGGCTTGAACTTGGTGAGAATCGCAATGTCATCTTGAAAAGGAAAAAAACACTTCAGTAAGAACCAGAAGTAAAATTCACTTTTAACATGAACCCATTTCATAATTCTCCTCTATCCTTTACAACACAGCCACTATATCCAACAAAAGCCCTGGATGCCAGAGACTGTGAGCTAGACAGAAAGCATGGAGCAGGCTCCTCTTGGAACACCAATGTTCACCCTTTTGTCCAGGCACTTTTTTCAGCAATACGAAGGATGGCGCTTTGCTGTACCAGCAGCAAGTAGGACAGAATAGTTTCTGCCAGACAAGAAAATGCCTCTAAAATTCTTCACAAAATTACAAGTTCCTATCTAAAGATGGAAGTAAAACAATAATATTCTGGTAAAAATACTGTATTTAAGGGTATGTCCTTATTCCTCAACACTACATGCTGTTATGCACATAAACAGATCCTACAAATGTCTGCACGCCAAGAACAACAAACCAGGACAGTTAGTAAACCAAGAAACTCTTCATTACAAAATGTTTTTCTACAAATTGCAGTCACTCCTTGAAGGTTTTTTTTTTGTTCAAAATTAACTCCAGACCAACTCTGTGACCATCAAAACTCACTAAAATTGTTTCAGACATTTATCATTTTAGTATTTGTTCAAATCACTGGCCTTCACGGGCCATATTCTAGCTGAAAGAAAGCCTTCTTTCCCAAAGTAACTGTTGTCTTCCACAGCCTTACAGATCTTCACTCAGCTATTTGCAATTCCCTAAACACGTGTGCCTTGGGAGTTTGCATGTTACTGGAAATAACATGGCCTGTAATTCTGCAGTATTAACATCTGCTGTCCCAAACTACGCCCAACCACAGGGCAAATCTACTTAGAAACTTCTGGCAGGCCACCCCTAAGAATTACAGACCATTTCCACTTCAATTACAGACCTGAACAAGCAGAACAACAGTAATTCAAAGAAGAAATCAACATTCAGTACTGAAGACTGGAGAATATAATCAAGACTGATTTCATCTCCTAAAATATAAGGAGTTTACCCACAAAAAAAAAGGTACTTTTATTAGTGCAATCTTAAGATTTCTGTAACAAGCACAAAAAAATGGCTTCTTGTGCAATGAAATGATTAGTCACTCTACAGTAGTTTAAATTTGTTCACAGTGCCAGGTTCACTTTGTTTTTCTACAGGGCAAAACTGATGATTTAAGAGGGGATAGAAGTGCAACGCTGTTGCAAAAAAGTAACAATGCCATTGTAAAACAATGCCTCCCACATCCCCCTATTTTCTGATAGCTGCAGCAAGGTGAGGGGCGCCAAAAAATGAGCTGCACATTCTGCAGGAGAAATGCAGCCTGCAACAGGCCACATCCCGGTCACAGCAGCGGTGCCTCAACCAGGCAAGCAAAAGGCCCCAGAACACGGGACTTCTCACTCAACCTTTAGTGCACTTTGAGGAATGGTTTCAGCTTCTAGGACCCTCCCAGATGGAGCAGAAACACACTCTGGAGGACACTACAGGTTCTAGTGTCCAAAACAGTAAGGAGAAGTCTGCCCTGCTGCAGGAAGAAGAGATTTTAGCAATACAGGCGTGGCTGGACTGTGCTACTTGTCCTTGAAGGCCAATGAAGAAGTCCTTGGCCTTTTAATTACTAGGACAATCATAATCAGGGATGTTGTACTCCCCTTAACTGTACCTAATCAGCAATCTCCCTGGAAGACGACAATCCTTGTTACTTCAGCACCCCTCAGTAAGTTGAGGTCTGCTGGGAGATGGCAAAGAAAAAAACCTGGCTGATGATGCTGCACTGGAGGTACAGCCAGGCTCACTGCAGCTGGTGTGTAGATGCTGCAGTGTGGCACAGCTCTGACTCTGCATCGGAAAAAAAGAGCAAGAGAAGACTTTTAAGTTTTCCTTTCCTCCAACTTCTATCACCCTGATTCATCTGCACCAAGCAGAGCTCTCGACAGATGTGTTCCTACCAGTAAAAACGTTAACAGATTAGGTGCTTCTAAAACCAAGTGGCAGCGGAATAGACATTTTTAGGGATCAAAATTTTCCTTTTGCTACTAAAACTAGAAAATCATCTGCATTTGCATGCATAAGACCTCTGATAGAGCTATTCCAAAGGCAAAGTCAGAGACAGGATTCTCAGGCAGGTGTTGATAAACTGCATTGTTCAGCAGCAGTAGGACAGTATTACTGCTGTCCTGCTCTTATTTTCAGTATTGTTTCCAAAATACTGCTTTCATTTATTTCCAGTTTTTCTTAGCCACAATAACAGCATCCTTTCCAGCCAACAAAACCAAGCAGGTCAAAAGAGCTTTCAGAGCTTTGACCCTTTCTGCACAAGTCTGACACCTGTGGCATATTAGTTTATAAGCAAACATATCCCTAGAGCAAAATTTTGATGGTCCAGGTTAAATGAAAAACAAACAGATAAACCAACTAAAACCCTAACAAATCCTGAAACTTACACTGCAGTTGTTATGAGGTAGCTACTTTGTATTATGAAGAAAATTCCCAATACTCATCCTTAACAAGCAATGAAAAAAGATTTTATTCCTAGATGTCTTGAAGTCATCACCTTAATAAAACCCTGCCATTATTCAATCACCTGGCCTGGCTGACAGAAAAGAGAAAAATCAATTTTAAACATGCTTATTTATTACTAAATCAATGTGCTATTTATAGTACTGTGTCCTTGGCTCCCAAACAATCACCGTGGGATTACTGCTGTAGTGGGATCCACTCCATCTGATTTCCATCTTCGATAAGGGTCTGATTCAGCACTGCATCACTAATAAAAACATACTGAACAAAGACTTCTCCAGAAAAAGGTCACTCATTCCAAGTAAGCACCATAATCACTACATCCAAGTGCTTCCATATCTCCAAAAAACAGCTGTAAAATGACTTATTAAATAAACTTCTGTTGCATAGTGATCATATCCTCCCAGAGCTGTGGCTGAGTTGCCATGGGGAACTGGAGACCCACCTTGCTGGCTCCTGAGCAAGGAAAATAGGGTTTTACTTCATGGGACATTGTCTGAAGAGTAATAACTTCACTGCTGAGCCAAAAGTTCAAATGTCAAAATGATGACTGAAGTGGTGGTTTATGCACATGCAGAAATGCTACTGAAAATTCAAAACTATTTCTTGACAATGAAAACATTCTCAATGAATACAAGAAAGTTTACTGGGAACATTTTAAAAGAATTTTATTATTCCCTTAAAAAAAATATTTTATTCAAGCATAGGCTGCTTCATGGACATATAAGTTTTCTGCCCGTGTTTAATATTAAACAAGCATTTCCCAGAGAACAGGCATTTATCAGTGCATCAGAAGAAAAAGAAAAATAAGTCTTTTATATAAGGAAAATCTGTTCCTATCAATAAGAAAAATATCATCTAGCACATGGAAAAGACACGAAGTCTTAGTCCTAGCCTCTAGTGCAGTAACTGGGTATTTTAAATCAGAACTCCACGTTTACCTTCAGCTGCCTCACTTTTAAAGAACCACAAAACCACCTCCCCTTTTGATTGAAAGGCACAACGATAACAAAAAAGGGAAAAAAAAAAAAAAAAAAAGTTGAGTAAAGCTGTTTTTAG
>VZRE01006118.1:49713-65668 GCA_013396775.1 Cephalopterus ornatus
GGGAGCGGGGGGAGCGGCCCCGGGCCGGGCGGGGAGCGGGGGGAGCAGCCCCGGGCCGGGCGGCACCGACCGCAGGATCGGCGAGCCCGGGGAGGTCCTGGTCCTGCGCGGAACAAACCCCCCAAAATCAGACCACGTGCCTGAGAACAGTGTTTATATACGTAGTGTGAGCTCGGTTTGTGTCCCCTCCCAGGTCCTTGTGCGCCCCCCCGTCCCCAGGAGCAGAACGGGCGCGCTGTGCTCGTCAATATCTAAAGCATCCCTCTTTTATCAACAGCGTTATCATCACAAAGGCAAAACATAGCCCCATAAAAGCTATGTTTTAAAAGGAATTTAACCCGCGAGGCTCCGTTGGCGGCTGCTCCCGCAGCTGGACCATTGCCATGCCGCAAACAGCCCGGGCTCCTCATCGCTTCCTTCAATCGTCAGAGACAGTTCCCAACAGTCTCTATGCTCAGTACATGTATTTAATATATGGGTTTGCACATTAATATAAGCTCAAGCCTTTCAGATGAACTTTCTTTGTACATTCAGCTTTTATTGCCCGAGTTAACCATTTCATGCACCAAACTGCTGGGGAGTTTTGTTACTCGGGCAACTGTAACACAACAGCAGCTTCATTACAGGAATTCTTAATAAAAAGTTAATCAAGTCAGTCCCTTGAGTTTCTGGGCATGTTTTCATACTAAGCCTTTATTTGTGGAGCATTACTGCTTCAAGAAGTGTATTTTTAGTCAAGAGCAAGACCTAAAAATGTGTCTGGTTGCTTTCCAAAGCCTAAAACATTTAGTTTGGGATTTAATATCATGATGCAGGATGGTGGGAACAAAGAGGACGGGGCTTGGCACACCAAAGCATGCCTTTAAACAACTTGTGACTGCGTACAGTGCACCAGGTCACAACGTTCAGTTTAAAAGCTGCACTTTCTAAGCCTTTAATTTCCTCATAGCACTAGATATCTTGGATAAATGCTTTTATGCCCACAGAATATGCTATTAAAGTTGCGATGCAATTAGGTTTGCTATTCAACAAGAGCCAGAAACAGCAAAAACTGGAGAGGTCCTTGCTCAGTTTTGCCTCCTAATTACATGCTCCCTCTTCCCAGCTCCACCCGGCAGCAAACCCAACAATACCTATAACTGTGTAAGTACCTCAGCCAGAATGCCAAAGAAGATTTCACCAGACCTCTGTAATTGCACAGGCTGATGGTGTGTCGACTTTGTGCAAATTACACAGTCTCCTGTGGCACGGTTGGGACGGAATGATGCTCTCCCAGAATGATCTGTGGACGAGCACAGGAGGTCAATCCATGCAATACCCAGCACTGAGTTTTCTTATGCATTCGGAGTTTTAGCAGCCATTGTCTGACTCGGTGGTTTCACAGTTTGCCCAAGTGATCTAGGACCACACGCCTTTCAAAGGGCACACACCTTTTTCCCTTGCACTTTCCAATTTCACGGCTGATCAATCGTAAGGTGATGCATGACTTATGTCAACCTGTTAAATTCACTGATCTTTTTCATTTCCTTTTTTTTTTTTTTTTTTTTTGTTCCTGGGCTTTCATTTCCATGAATCACTGCAAACAACAGGTACTGGCAAAATAAAGGAGGAGATGGGGAACCACACAATGACAGGACCATTTTATTCCTGAAATGTTAATAGAGTAACCAGGTACACCATAATATTTCTGTATTTAGTGGTCTGGAGTTAAAACGCTGTTTCAAATACAGTGTAAACATAAACCAAAAAATAATAAAAATAACTAGAAGACTGTGGGTAAAGGCAGCAAGCACCACCAAAAATTGCTAGCAGTGAATAAACGTATATATTCATGAATAAACATATGTTCAGCAGCAAAACATAATCTTTTGCTTGTGCCCAAGGAGAGTGGGTAGTTTGTAACTCTTATAAAGTCTTCCTTTCCATTGATGGGCCTTTTCCAAAGCATGGAACTGATTTACAGGCCTTCATATTTAAAAAAATAAATTACTATTTAAACACAGAAAATTGGTGGAATTGAAGGAGAAGATTTCAAAAATATTTCTGTGCCTATCATTATCTCAGGTAGGTGCCCCAAAGCTGTTCAAAAGAACTCCTGACTTACAACCTGAGATCCCAATTTTTAAAAGTCAACTTAAAAGACCGTCTAAACCTTTTGGCACTAAAGCACCTTTAAAAATGTAACCCCGAGTCTTAAATCATGTGGAAAATGGGAGTCTTTTGTATCTATCGGTTAGATGCTCTGAAAAAAATTCATTCTCTTGTCAGTCCTCTGGGAGAGAATCTAACATATACAGCTTTTGCATTTACCACCTGGGGACCTACCCAAGTTGTTCAAATAACATATGCTTTCAGAAGGCCTTCTGCTATGCATGTCATATACCCACATCACAGTCCCAGAAATGAATGGTGCTGCCTCCCATGTCTTCAGGAGTGTGCTTTTGTCAGCTGATTAAAGGCTGTTGAGGCTTTTTAGTTGAAAACCCAACGTATTTCCCTATCTTTCAATGAGCCCTTTAGAATACAAGTAATAGTGTAGTTTAGAAAGAAGTTAATTGTTTAGACAACAGGAGGGCCTGATACCAAATGGCCTTAGAAAGGTAAAGTGGGACTTAGATGGAAGTTAGGTACCCAAGTCCAGCCTTATGATACCCCAAACTACTACTCAGTTATCACAGGATATTTTTAATTATTATTATTTTTAATGCACTGGAGCACAGTTTCTGTATCCCAGGCAATAATATCTATTAAAGTTTCAACACATGGCTGAGGTATGTGAGATTACAGGACAGCTACTGTGAGTGAAGGGGGGGTCAGCCTCTGCCCATGTCAGGCTGCCACACCAAGCTGTGCTGGGGTAGGTGAAGGGAGTCATCAGCTGGGCTGGAGACAGCGATGGATGGTGTACTGCGTGCTCTCCTGTGAAGGCTGCCACTGTAGAGAAAAGAATGTAATAGCCACTGTCGAAAGAGAAAGCCCAAGGGAGATCGCAGCTGTCTGAGTTTCAGTCTGTGCTCCGTAAACTCTTTCTGCACAAACCTCAAGAGGCTGTTTGAGATCCGACTCCTCCCACTACACACAGTTCCTAAGGGAAACCCAGCTTCTTGCATAGCAGGGTCAGGCTCTAAAAAATCCAGCAAGGCTTGCTAATGGGAATGGGAAGTGAATTTGTGTATGGAGACAGCTGATTCTTTGTGCCTGCTACCCCACAGCCCCAAAACCATCAGGAAACGGAAAGAGAGGGCCATAAAGAGATGTGCTGCAAGGCGGCAGAGTGCCAACACTTCTCAAAGGAAGTTAAAAGTTTTACAAAGTATGCAAAAGTTCATCATTACTCACTGCATTTTTTTCCTACTTCATCACTTTTCAGTCAGCTGTTTGCAGAAAGCACCGCAGGCAGCTGTAACACCTATGGCGTCTAAACAAACAGATGACTGTAATCTGCGTTTTTCTTGGCCAGAGTTGCTACACGTTGACAATAGCAGAACTAACACCGAGTCCCCCGTGTGCGCTCTCCCCGGGGCAAGGAAACCGCATGGGCGCGGTCCCAGCTAAGCCGAGCCGCTGAGCTCTGACCGCGGGCAAGGACTGAGCCGGGGACGCGGCTCTGGGAGCCCGGCGGGAGCAGCAGCGGCTCAGAGAATGCTGCTGGAGATCAAGGGAATCTTAACGGCAGCCTGTATCCCCTTTCAAGCACAAACAGACATTTTTGTGCCTGGAGTCCCGCAGTTAACACTCCCATAACTGGATTGCCCGCTTTACAGCCGCCATCAAAGCCTTCTTAAAAATTATAATTCAAAGAAACCACAAAAAAAAAAAAAAACACAAGACAAAAATTATTTTTATGTATTTTGGTGAACAGAACGAACTAATATCTTTCCTGCTGGTGATTCTTAAGGATGGTTGAATATGTGCAGAATCTGTTCACTAACAACTTCTGAGGCATGACTCTCGTCATGTCTGCATGGATATAATTCATTGATCTTGCTAAACTGCTCCTAAACAGCATGAGAGAAGTTCAGTGTTTGATTGTGATGGGTTGTGCACTGGTGAGTGCACTCATAGAGCAGATTACTGAATAGGGTAGGGTTGGGTTAAGGCCACTCTTATCAGTTCTGGCACTTAACTGACAATGTTAAGATAAGAAGTTGCATCATCTTAGTAAATTCCTGTGTGCTTCCAGTGAAATCATCCATTTTCTCCTGTGTCCTTTTATAGCCAATTTAGTTTCTCAGGGTTTAGTGCCCTCCGGTGGTGATGATAGTCTTTTCTCCTGTGACGTTAGGTGTGCTGACAACTCATGTTTCATTTTGGTTTTCACTTGTTATCTGTTGATTAGCCCAGCGTGATAAATATACAAAATAAAGTCAGATTATATTATTTTGTAACACAGAGGATTGTAGAGTGAGTAAATGAGGCTGATGCGTGAAAGCCGGAGCACTGAAATGATGTAGAGAGCTCAATATCTCTAGCTAAAATATTAACAAAATCAGTTCAGTTTTGTGTGCAGTAATTAGCTTAGACAGTAAAGCAGAACTGAATGTTAGAGATTCCAACAAGAGAACAAAACACCTGCAGTTACATGAGGTACATACAAAGGTCCTGTGTCATCACAAGTAAATTTGTGTTAACCCCAAGTTTTTGTACACAGCTTTTAATGACTTGCACATCTCTTGTATATGCATGTTTTAAACTGTCCCTGATTACATATTTCACTACCAAGTGTATAAAAATTATATCAAGAGATCAACAGTTCTGTCAAAAAGTCTAAACAAAGGTAAGCCCCTCAATATGTGTATTAGTAGTTATTTTGTGCGAGATATTCAAGTATAACTCATGTTGCTGGCAGGATGGTGACAACAATAGAAATAAAGGTATGAGTGATTGTCTAATCATATGACCCTGTTCTCTGCTGCTTATAACATTCTACAAGAAGAGACAATTGTTACAACAATAGTTATAATGTGAGTTTTAAGAAAATGTTTCACATTTCCTGTTATAAATGATTGTTAGATTCTGTATGTTTGGTAGGCCTACACTGAGTTTTCAAAGCTTTCATTCATTGCTGTGCACATATACAGCACTCCAGTAAAAAACCTAAATGAAGGAAGTATCTTTTCCATATTGGCTTCTTTGATATCATCAAACTACATCATCTCTTTTCAGCTCATCTTCTTCAGTAGGCTCTGCAGTTTAGCTCCAATGTCTTGGCCAAAGGTTTTCATCCTTCACAACCTCGTGCAGCTTCCAGTTTTGCCCTTCTTTGCTGGCAGTCCCATCCTCCTTGTCCCATTCAAAAGCAGAGAGAGGAAGCTCTATGTTACAGAGTGGCCTAGGCATAGGGCTGCAGGTAACACTCCCAAGCAGAAATGAGTGAAGGTAGATGGCCCAGAAAACTCAACAATATGCAATTTTCTGCGGAGATCGGAGAGAAAGAGAAAAGCAAGGAGCAGGCAAGATGAAGGTGTGTAGGGCTGCCTGCCTCAGGAAAGGCTCTGGGATGCTCATAGGGAGAAAGGAAGCTGACTAAGGTGTTTCTGCAATAACCAACCCTGCCCAAGCACACACAGGTTTTCCCAGATTCCTGGGGCTCTGCACTGTCTGATACCATCTCACAACACAGCTGTGTGCTTCAAGGGGCTGTTGTCTTCAAGGGGAGAAGTGGATGCCTGTGCTGGCCTGTCACCCAGCAGATGTTGTAACCCTAATATATGCTGGAAGGGAGCTCGACAGGTAAACTAAATAGTGGATGACATCAGCCTTGATCCAGTACTACTCAGTACAGTCTTTTTAATTGTAGACACCATGATAGGATGGGCACTGCAGCCCTTCAGTTTCCTTCTCATTTTCACAGCTTTTCCCTGTGACTCTGGGAGATACAGTGACTGTATGGTTTCCAGCCATTCTTCAGTCTCTAGCCATATTTGATTCCTATCCCAGATCCTATCTGAGTAATGTGGCACTTATCTCCCCACCCAGGGGAGCCCTTGTGCAGAGTTGTCAGGGCTGCCCCAGCAGGCCTGTCCATCCCATACACAGCTCAGCCTGGGCATACAGATGAGTTGTGTGAGCTCTGCGAACATGAGAAGCATCCAAGAGCAGCAGGAGCCATGAAACACACAGGCACCCTCAGCCACATCAAGCAGAATTGTAAGGGTTGAGCAAAAAGTAAGGTGATAAATTAAAAAAAAATTATCTAAAAATAAGTACTTTAAGATTAGAAGTATGAGTAGTAGGATGAAATCAATATAATCTAATAATTTATGTACACATTCTGTACAGAAAAAAGCAGAGCCTGTGAGGAACAGAGTGAAAAAGAATAGAAGCAATAAATAAGAAAAATGTAATATCAAATTAAAACGTTCATTGGCTGGGAAGTATATCTCAAATTTCAGAGGAATACCTGAAAGCCTTCAAAATGAAAGGTGATTCATCTGCTTTCAAAGAGGCCTACCAGTGGCAACAATAAAATTTCTTTTTTTCCTGTTTACCTCTGACTTCAGGTAGGAAGGCTGAAGTGTAATACAGATAGGCCAGAACATAATTCTGTAATTTCTCTAGAGCCAATCTGGCATTTGAACACTCTTTTAGTGGCTGCCTTTCAGAATGTTAGTTCTCCTTTCCTGTCAATTGGCTGAGTATGTAAGGGGAGCTATGTAATCTCTAATAAAAGTCAAACCTCTTTGTTTGAGACCATTGATACTGTCTATAATATATTTCTTCTTATAAACTGTAAATTGTATTGCTTAGCAGAAGGCAAACTAGTTGTGCCTTCTAACTATTCCTTCTTGGTTATCCATTCAAGTGCGTTATATGTGAGGAAGAGTCTCATTTGTCAGTTTTTGTTTATCTCATTTTAAGAGTTCTACTGTTTCACACCAGTTCAAATGTGAAAAGAGGCAAAAAATGCCATGGTAGTTACTGATTGGATAATTTCTGAAATCCTCAAGTCTTACTGTATTAAGATAATATTAATTAATATTATTGTTGAAGATTTTTCCTGATTGTTGAATTCATTACTTATCCTATTAATGAACATACAATATATAGTTTTGGATGGTTCCCTTTGGGTTAAATCTTCAGGTAAGTCATTCTGCTAGGATAGCTGGTATTGGTGTACCTTTCAAATGCTTGAAATTACTGGGCTTAGCCTTATCAAGCAAAAAAGATGAACACACAAGCACTCACCGATAGTCCACTGTATTGCAGAGGAGAAAAAGTGATATTGTGCAAATCTCGTATATAAACTGTGGTACTGCAAATATATTAGGAGGTCTATTTTTCAAGAACTGTTGTTGGTTTTTTTCCCAAGCTAGGCCTTTAACTCCAGAACAACCTTTCATTTTCTTGGATCAACCCTGGTCCTCAGTTTTCTCACTGTTACCCAGCAAAACCATACACAGCTTCTCAGAGATATAGTCTTGTGCTTCACATTTTGAATTGTGCATGAAATGAGTTGGCATAAGCCGCACAGCACTTTTTTGGTGTGGCTTTTAAAACCAGTCAACTGCACAAGGACTCAGTGATCATAATATTTTCCTTCTTCACAGGTTACTGGGAGAAGCTACAGCATCAAGATTTGATAGTGTAGTGGTGTGGTTCTGACTCTGAATTGCCCCATCAGAGCCAACAGGTGCATTAGAGGAGGGAATGTGACATTACACAGAAGGGACGACACCAGCTTTCCTGTGCCATCTCTACATTAATTTAGACGAGTGATGCTACTTTACTTTTCAGTTCAAAGCACACCTGCATGTTTCTATAGAAGTCTTGAATGATATGAATATTCAAGGTCATTTACTCTTTGATTTCCAAGAGATCTTTGAAAATAGAAGCAAAGCTTTGTGTAGTGTCTTTAAGTACGATAGCTTTTAGCCCATTTTTGCCTGATGTTCCCCTAAAACTTGTCTGACTCGAGTTAATGGAGTAGGCTTATTTAATATCTTCGTTAAAACTTTTGAAGAAAAGTTTCATAAAAATTGACCTTTCAGTAATAGGTCTGTGGCTTCTGATGTGATTTAATTTTCCTGAGTCTGACACATTGAGAATTAAAATAGAATGACATTTTTTAGAACTGTCAGTAATTGCTGCTCTTATCAATCACTAGCCAGTATCAGCTAACTTTTCCATGGCCTGCAGCAGCTTTTTTTACTTCATTTCCTTTGTACTTTCACAAAGTAATGAAGTTCTTAAACTTCATCCCTCTGTTTCTGTTTGGAAAATTGATATCCTCCCCACACATTTCCTGTCATGCTCAAATGAAAGCTGAAACAGGCAGAGCATTGCTCTTTACCTTGCATTTATGAACATCCAAGTTATTTCTAAAATAATATTTCTGACTGACTGTGTTTTAGTATGTATGTACTACAGCCCTTAATAAATGCTAATGCTCTGAGTCTATCATTGTTTTTCTATCTGCATAGAACTCACGTTTAAAATCTCTTATTCTTCTTCTGTTACAATGCTTTTTAATCAGACATCTGATAATCTTTATTATGAATTCATTTTCAATATCCTACTTTGCTACTAGATTGGGGCTCGTGTTCTCAAATTCAGTGCAATTGCATCTGTTTTCAGGGTCAACAGCAGTGGCAGCACATGCTTTAATCAATCTTTCTTAACACTAATCCTTTTAGTGGTGTTAGCAGACAGTGGAGAATTGATTATTATTTTCCTTTTGCTGTGGTACATCTTATTAAATCATACAGAAGAGCTTCCTCCTCCGAAGACCAGCAACTTTTGTACAGTCCTTTCCTGAAGTATAGTCAGTGTCTTGCGCTGCTTCATGGGCACTTATTTTACATTTTGAGAAACTCTTTTCACGTGTCTTTTCTTGTTTGGTGTCATTCATTGCTTTTAGAGCTGGGACATGGAATGTTGCGATCCTTTCTACTGCTTTTCTCTCACAAGAAACTCTGACACACAGGTATGTTCCTCTCCGGGATAATGTGGTGCATCACGTGCAGCCACTGCGGCCGCTTGCGATTTGAGAAGCTGGATTTGAAACTTTCCCTGTGTGGATTCCTAACACTGATCCTGTACCACTGATTTTAATTCAGATAAAAACCGGGGCCAGAGAATGATGGGATAAGCATTGCCATCAACCACTCTTCCAGAACAGTTCCCTTTGTCAATGCTCATAATTATTTTTGCTTGAAACAGCCCAGTGATAATCTATCAATTCAGGATTCAATGATAAAATTACTAACGACAGGAACACTGTTCCATGATTTTATACTATCCATCTCAGCAGCTGCTTAGTGAGCAGGTAAGGACTACATCAGGAAATAGGGTCCTGGGTAAGTTGTATGAAAAATGTGCCAGAGGCTTTCCTCAGTTTTATTGCACCTGTTGTGAACTTGGCCAAGTGAGCTTGGCTTCGTGCAACAAATAATTTCCAGTGATAGGTTTCAAGCTTCTATCAATTTGCCAGTGAAATGAGTTGGTTCAGCAGGGTGTAGACATAGCTGAGCCAAATCCAAACAAATGGTTTGGCTAGAACCCTGTTTTGCTGTTTCAAAATGCAAAGTAACCAGCAGGAACCATGAGGAGGAAGGGGATTCACAATTGCCTTAGTGTTACAGTCCATAATAGCAATGTATTTAACTCCTGCCAGAGTAACCTGACCTTAACTTAGTTTTTCTCTCCTATCTACATTTGTACCTTGATCTCTCCCACCCTATTCCTATCTAGGTTATCCTAAAACCTGAACTACCTCTCATACAATTTAATGGCTCCCATTTATAAACCCCTAACCTATTCTCCTGCTGATTCCTTTCTAAATTTTTCCCTCTTGCGAATTCAAAAGGCCCTGCTTTGATGTGGTTTAGTCAGCCTTGGTCTTTAGCAGCTTCACTTCCAGAACACCTTCCAGCTGTCCTGCTGTGTTGTCGACATGACCAGAAGTAAGACTTTTTGTTTTCTGATGGCAAGAGGTAAAAATACCTTGCAATACAAAGCCTGAGCAAGACTTAGATATCAATCTGAGTTGGCAGGGTGGTGATTCTTATTATGTGACGAGCATACTCAATAGCTAAGGTTTTTTAGACATATAAACTACAGATTTAGACATATAAAATACAGATTTTGATGTTGAAAATGGAGTTGAAAAGGAATGAAAAATAACAGGTAAGACAAACCATAGAACAAGATATTAATCCAGAGATACTTTTTTTTAATGAGACTTCATTTTTTTCCTTCTTAATTGCTTTTCTTAATATTTCAGGAGTAAAATGCTTTCCTCTCTGTATGTAAAAATATGACCTGAGAAAAACGAATTCTCTCTCTACTTTCTTTCACACTTCACAGCTCTGATTTTGTTCTTTTCCTGTTACAGTCTCACAATTCTACACAGGGTGAAAATTATCTGTACTCTGAATAATAATTCATGTAGGTTTACTGCCGTACCATGCACAGTGTTTTATGTCAGTGATTCCCAAACGTGGGGTTTTTTGCCAAGAATTCCTCTGGCATGTAACTCAACTTCCCAGAGCCTTTTCCATCTCTGCTCTCTCTCTGTTCTCTCTTCTCATCCCATCTGATACCACCTTTTCTTCCATTCCTTCCCTAACAAGGCTTCCCTCCTACCCTCATGTTTGTTTATCATTCTCTTCCCAGTCAGCTCAGAATATCTTTTCTGTTCTTGGAGTTTCAATGCTTTTCCCTTAGGAAGGAAATGAGGGTATGGTAACAGTACTGGGCTTTTGCTGCTTCCATGGCTGGCCTTCTGCTTTTCCTGAACAGCCACATATTCTCCCTTTTCCTTCCTAGCAAAACTAGATTTCCTGCTTTCTGAAGCTGAGGTTGCTGGTTCAGGAGATAGGTGCTGTCACAGTAGTCTCTCAGTGTCCAGCAGTTACCCCTGGGGAGCTGCAAGTATTTTATGTCACCTTTGAACACACCCCTGTCTCTTTTTCTGCAAGTATTTGAGTATAAAAAAAGGTTTCAGCATCAGACTGCTGTTGGTTGTTGCTGATTTGTTGTCCTTTGTTCCCAGCACGGTCCCTTTGGAAGTATCACAGTATCATTCACGATGAATAAATATTTGTCAATTTGAATCTAATGGTGGTGTAATTCTATGGACCTACTCCTGAAATGTTCAGTTCGTCCATTTTCAGACAAACTTTGCACTAAAGTTAATGGCTCAGGATTTTTTTTTACAGTTATAAAGTCACTGAAAAAGAGAAAAAGCTTGTCAGAATCATTTATTTTTAGATAGTGATGTATTTCTTTCTTAGCTGACGAGAATCAACCAGAAAACAGATATAACTGAGAAGATCTTTAGGCATTACAGGCATTACACAGTGAACAGAGATGCATTTCTGTAAGGGTTTGATATGACAAGTTAGAAATCATTTTCATTTGGTTTAAATTAGCATCTGACATTCCCAGAGGCTTTGTCTTGGGTTTTAAAAGCACGAAGAAGAATACTGGCCCCATAAAAAAGTGCTATCTTGTGTGATTTCTTTCTTCTTTGCTTGCAATCAATCATTCTTTCAGTGAGGCTGATCTTACTTGGTTGCAGGATACTTCTTGCTGTGTGATGCCCATGGCTGTAGCTCACCACAGTATGATAGCCCAATTTGCTGGGTTTAGTCATCTGTGGACGGGTCCTTGAACACGGTATTTTGATTTGGTTTAATGGGAAGAAGCGTGTTCTTCCTTCCCTTCACTGTTAAATGCTTTTTAGGAGGTGTTTGTTGTGCCTTGTCTCTGGCTCGCACAGAGCAGAGCAGTGTGTGAGGGATGGAGTTGCATGGCAGTACCTCATGGAGCTCCCTGGAATTGCTCCTCCTGTACACAGACTAGTCAGGAAGATGAGCAAAGCTTCCACCTGGGGAACACCCGCCGATAGTTTTTTGTGTGTGTTTTAGACACCATTTAGACATTCATAGTCACTGCCTTTTTTTGGTTCCAGACCTGGAATAACAGGCATATCATTCAAACTGAGAGTCCAACTTAATTTTCAAGAGCTAATGTTAATCATTTTAAGTTGATTCTTTTGCTAAGTTTACTATTCTTGAGACTTTTTGTTCTATAAAAAGGATGTCTTTTATTCTGGCCAAAACAAGAGAGAATTAGCAGGAGGTAATTGTGTAGGGCAATGACAAAGATGTTAATCTGGCAACAGAGAACTGCTAGATCGGCAGAAATGGTGAGTTGAGGACATCTCCTACCCCACGGAATCTCCTGCTATTAAACCTGTTTTATTCTATAGACCTGTTGGCATCAGAGTCGAGGTTAAGGACTGTAATCCACTGGTCTGGGCATTCATCTGGCATATTGGAAAACCAAATGTGCGTTTCAGCCCCACAGGCATAAAGCTTTCTGTTAGAATGGCAGGAGTGAATTATGGATGACTCCAATACTTTACAGAAAATTACATTAGCATATGTGACACAGAGAGGGTTAAGTATAATTGCAGTAGCCGTACACAGCAAAGTCTAGATGGGTCAAAAAACGGTGGGACAAATGTTATTCCTGCTGAAAAACCTTGGTGTGCCCGGAGAAACGGATTTCAGTCTTCCTTTGGTTTGTGTGATCTGAATATTTGCCTGGCACACTTTTTGTATCAAAGCCCAGCATGTAGCACAGATGTAGGGTTAAGGATGGAGTAATATTAAGCCACTGATGAAATCTAGGATTTGACAGTTCAGATCTGATACGCCCCAAAATGCTTACAAACTGAACAAACCTCCTTTGCTTCCTTCACATGGTAATTTGAAGGTTGCACTCGGTGGAACCTGTGCAATTGTAGAGGTGATCAATCAGGTTGCCACATCTGTATGTTTTTGCCGGGGAACTAGGGAGTGGAAAATAAATACATGAGGATAGGGAATTTTTGGAACCGTAGTGGAAAAATATCTGTCAGTCTAGAATATGGATAGCTGCTGCCCATCCAGCAGAAATTCATCTGAAATTGAAACAACTCAAACTTTTTGAGCCATTTATTAAGGACATATTTTAAGTCCTTTTTAAAAAATCTTCAGATTTTAGTTTAAGCTTTAGATAAGTTGATTTTAACCACCTCTGAGTACCTCATGTCCCTTCACTATCTGTTTCTTGGTGTAACAGGAATATTCACAAACCCTTTCTTTGGTATGTGAAAGGCATTTTGACAGCAGCAATATTAAATCTAAATGAAGGACATAGGGGTTATGGCAAATAGCAAATGATGCTGATGCTATAATCCTGTCAACTCGATGCATTCTTGCTATTCTAGTTCTTTTTATCAGCATTTTAGAGGAAGCTGATGTCACTGTGCATGGCTCTATAAATGCTCTAGTGACTGGGTAAATTTACCAAACCTACAGTCTTTCCTGTCTCCATTTTCCTAGATTCACTCTGTTTTTTTTCATAATCCCTCAGAAAAAAATAGGTTCAGCCTCATCAGTGCTTAACCTTGTGTTTTGTTACTTGTTAGCTAGCCTTGTGTTTTGTATTTTAATACCAAGACTACCTCTTAAACTGCATGACTCCGTGACTGTAATTCACCCGGTGTTTGTATTTGCCGGAACGCTTCTATTGTTCCTACATCCTGCTTATGCAAGAAAGTTTCATGGCTTCTTTGCGCTGGAAGAAGGTTATTCATGAACTTTGAGGTGATAGAAATCTTCCTCTCTCATCTTTCCTCCTGTCCTCGCCTTAAAGGCTGCTGTGATGCATTAGTGGAATGACTCTGTTGAATATCAGGTGTAGAAGTTGTGGGGTTCAGCCCTAATGCTTCCTCCTCACAGTGATCCGGCTGGATACAGTAATCTTGCTGAAATTAATTGCTTACCAGAGCGAGAGCTGTGTGCACTGTGGGGCTCCAGGTTCTGTCACAGCCCTACAGTTACTATTTGTTCTGTAAATTAATCTTCTATATTCTTCTAACAATGGAAACTAAATGCATCATGCTAAAATCAAATCAATGCCATCCGGATCAGTCACCAGGGGTCTCTTGATCTCTTCCTAGCAAGGCTTTTGTTATTCAGATATTCCCTACAAGCCGTCAAATGGTCCAACTCAATAACAACTAATAAAGCAAGCACCCCTGAAAAATTTCCCCAGGGAAACTTTTTAAATTGAACAGGGAGTAATAAATCTTGTAGTGTCAATAATGCTGAAAATGTTAATTTGGTTGGCTCTACTATGTGCCTCCTCCAGTGATATTCCAAATGCTGTTCCGGGAAGATGGCTGCTACTTGAATTCACTCTCTTGCTCTCTGCCTGCAGCACCGGTTTCAAATCCATGGCAAGGGCTATCTGAGATGGGCTGTATAACAAAAGACTGTTCCGATGATGACTGCTTTCTCAACCTTTTAAATCTCAACTACTGATAGTGATGCTCTTAAATTAAAATTAGATGGCGAGGATGAATGTGCTGATAAGATGTTCTCAGATGGCTAACTGATACAGTGCCTACATGCAGGAGAAATGTGTCCATCTGCTAAACATAGCATGAGTCTGATTTACTATACCACATAAAGCTGGTTTAAGACTAGTATCAATAACATAACTTTACTATACAAACTGTGTAAAAAAGGATTTTATGATGTAAATGTAGTCTATTAAGGGGATTTCTGTGAATAATTTATACTAGATGTTCTTTTCATTCTTGTTAGCACAGATTTTTTTTCACAGATGTCATTTTTGGGCATTAGACAATTTTTTTCCTCTCCTGCTGTTGTGAAGGGAGAACTGCAAGTACTGACATTAAACATTTCGGGAAATTTGTTCTGTTCTTTTTATAATAAGGGAAAGCAGTCCTGCCAGAATTCAAACCTTCCAGTTACTTAAGTTTCTGGTTTATTGCGCTCTTTCTTAGGTGCTTGACATCATTCTAAAGAAACTAACTAAGGGACTATTTCCAAAGTCACAGTTGTGTACTTATGCTCTATAATTATGCCTTTATTTGTTCATGTTTTATATATATATATATATGCAGTGGAAAGAAATTGACAGCTTTAAGCGTGACTACTAAAATATGTGTTTTCAATATAAATTTGTGAATGAGATAACAAATGCTAAAAATTTGGGCTTGTGTGATGTTCGTTTCTGGGCTTTGGTTGGGCACCAGAGCAGCCTAGAGATGGTGCTGTTTTTTATGATGAGAGTGGAGAAACAGTGGCACATGATGTCCGGAGGAGCTGTGGATGCTCCGTCCCTGGAAGTGTTAAAGGCCAGGTTGGATGGGGCTTGGAGCCACTGGAGAACACAGAGTGTGCACAGACACAGGAAATTGTGCATATATGTCGTGGTTTAACACCAGCTGGCGACCGAAGTACTGCTCGCTCGCTCCTCCCCAAAAACCCTGGTGCGATGGGGAAGAGAATTAGGAAAAGAAAGTGAAACCTGTGGGTTGAGATAAGAACAGTTTAATAGTTGAAACAAAGTAAAATATAAGATGTAATATAATATTACAATAATAGTAATAATAGTAATTAAAAGGGAGGGGGAGAGAGAGAAACTCCAAGAAAAACAGGTGATGCACAATACCACTGCCCACCACCTGCTGACCGATGCCAAACCTGTCCCCAAATCAAGTGCCCCCTCCCCCACTTCCAGGTAACTCGCCCAGTTTGTATACTGGGCATGGCCCTGTACGGTGCGAATAGACCCGGTTCGGGTCGCCTGTCCCGGCCACGCTCCCTCCTGCCTTCCTGAGGGGAGCGCGAGACAGCAGAAAGCCCCTGACTTAGCGGTGAGCCTCCTAAGCAAAACCCGAAACATCAGCGCGTCATTAGCGCTAAATCCAAAACACAGCCCTCTACCAGCTGCTGGGAAGGAAACCGGCTCTATGCCAGCCGAAACCGGCGCCGCGTGTAAGGCGAAGGGGGGCGTGTTTGGGAAGTTTATTCCAGGAGCCCCCGTTCCTCGGGGCGGGCCCCGGCGGGGCTGTGGGCGCGGCGCCGACAGGGGGCGCTGTCGGCCCGCCAGCGGGCAGGGCGGGCGCTGAGGCGGCGCCTGAGGG
>VZRE01006118.1:65907-179807 GCA_013396775.1 Cephalopterus ornatus
CCCCCCCCCGGGGTGGCGGCTGCCCTGTGCCGGGGCTAGACAACCCTGTCTGAGAAATTACACCCCGCGCCCCTAGTTAATTACCCTTCGCGGGGTAAAACCAAACGCTGCTTTGTTTGTTTGTTTTGTTTGTTTGTGTTCTAAAATATTTTAAAGCCCTGAGGTGGCTCAAGGGTGACGAATAATTCCCATTCTAACAGAAACCCTCTCTGGTCTCGGCGCGTTTCTCGGAGGAGAAGGAAAACGGTTCTAAACCAAAGAGCGAAGGGTGACCATCGGTTGTGGAGCAGGTGGTGTTTGCAGGAGAGGCCATGGCACGTACTGTGCCTGTGAACTGGCGGCCTTGGTTATTTATACTTGCACCAGAGGGGCTGGAGCACCTCAGCTATGGAGACAGGCGGAGAGAGTTGGGGTTGTTCAGCCTGGAGAAGAGAAGGCTCTGGGAAGACCTTCCAGCACCTTCCAGCACCTAAAGGCGCTACAAGAGAGCTGGGGAGGGACTTTTGGCAAGGGCATGTAGTGATAGGGCAAGCAGGAATGGCTTCAAACTGAAAGAAGGCAGGTTTACATTGGATATTAGGAGGAATTTCTTTACGGTGAGGGTGGCGACGCACTGGCACAGGTTGCCCAGAGAGGCTCCGTCATCCCTGGAAGTCTTCAATGCCAGCAGCCTGCTGTAGTTGAAGATGTCTCTGCTCATTGCAGGGAGTTTGGAATAGATGAACTTTAAAGGTCCCTTCAGACCAAACCATTCTATGTTTCTGTGATAAAATCACACAAAGTAGGGTGCTTTCTTTTGCAGAGAGCTCAGAAGTGCCTGTGTGCCACATGGGCTATGTCTTTGGGCAGTGGCTGTTCAAGACAAGGGTGTTCAGGCACAGTCCTGCATGCTTTGTCATTTACTTTGCCTATAGGTGGCATTGAAAGTATCTTGCCCTTGCACAATACTATTCTGAAGTATTAAGTTGTAACTTATCTTTTAATAATGTAATAATGCACAGGATGTACAAGATCTTTTCCTGTCTTAATGAAGTTTTTCTTGATGGGAGTCACAAGGCTTAAAGTTTCAACATTCTTTTGTTTAAGTAAATATAAAAATCAGAAAACATATGAAGGGTTCCTTTTTGAATACTTCATGACCAGGAATGCAATGCTGAAGGAAAGTCCCTGCATCATTGGTTCCAGCTACCTGCTCTCACAAGGTTTGTTTTATCATCTCTTTAACAAAGTTGTAGTGATTGCTGCATGCTGGCAGAAATCTTTTTTTACAGTTGTGGCAAAAACTGAAAGAGGATAAAAAATAATTCTACAGCATTATCCTTGTCAAGGGAGTTCCATATATAGCAAAGGAGTGTGTTGGGTTTCTGCTCCATTTTTTTCCTGTGTTGCTACCTGTAAATGAAATCAACATTGTTTGGGATTGCTTTTCATTACAGGCTTTGTAGTGCAGTGCTCCATCTTTTGCACATAGGGTGCTCACAGAAGTGTCACCTATAATAAAATATCAGCAAAACCTTGTGAGAAAGAATGTCTTCATTTTCTGGTAGCATGATGCTGCAGAAGACTTCCTATTTGTCTGCTTGCCATGAAGTCACCAGTCTGAGATCACCATCAGTTTCTGTTCCCCCAACCTTCAGCATTTCATCTGAGACAGAAAAAATTTGATACGTACTTTCACCAAGTAATTTTCTGCAACTGAAATAATTTAACATGATGACTATATCTCCTAATGTAGACCATGGCAAATTGTCCTGCCATTGTATAAGCCTGACACACATGGGATAGTAAAACAATAAAGGACAAATATTTACATTTAGTTGGGGGAATCATATCTGTGCCCAGACTCTTGTCCATACTGGATTATTTTTTAGGCAGTTATTTGCCCTCCATTTTAATCCTATCTGAGCATTTCGCAGGTGTCAAAATGTGTTTACACTTGTAATGTACATAGTTTTCTCTTGCTTTTGCTTCTGTAGGAGAGTCCCCTCAAAGTTGTGTTGGTTCATTTTTGAGATATCCTGCTGTGCATGTCAAAGAAGCAGTTCCAGTCTTCCTCAGGCTGTTTCATCAGCAGCCTGAAATTTTGCAACAGCAAAGATTTCACACTCTTATCAGATGAAGCAAGCACAGACAAGAACCTAATTGTCAGAAAGGGCACAAACATCAACAAATTCTAATACTGCAGCATCTCACACATACAGCTGGCAACCATTTCTTTTTTTTTCACACTTGCTGTGAGGAGTATTCTTCAACAGCATTTATTTAGAAGTTTAAGTTCCCTTACTTTTTTTTTCACCCAAGTGTTGCTGTTGAGTTTGCAAACATGGTATCCTAGGTCTCCATCTTCCCAATTCAGGTATGAATACTGGTATTAATTTATCACTAATGACGATATAACTAAATATAACTATACCAGGATCCTGATATTAATTTATCACAATGTATGTGTGCTATGAAATGGGAAAAGGTTACTGGCAACAGGTTGGATGAGTGCAAGGTAACTCATACTGTCTGGAAACAAAATGAAAATTCATAGAACCAGGTTTGTTTCTCTGAGTCGGTATATTTGTATTATTGGCTCAAGTAGATCCTTAGTGATCTGCTAGATCTTTAAATGTTGCTATGATTTGGGATTTGTTGGGATTTTTTTGCAGAATAATGAATTTTCGAAGACTTGGCACAGATGGAAATGCCCAAGTCTCTGAAATGAGGTACAGACTTTAGAGGCAGAGGACCATTAATATAATTACACTCCTATTGTGCAAAGCACTGTGCAAAAAATTAAGAAAAAGGAAAATCTGTTCTCAAATAAGTAATCATCTTCTCCAAAACTCAGCAGATTGCTGAATGTTAGAAAATGTCTGGGGAATTTTTAAAAAATATTTAGTCAGTGGAAAATCCTTTTGAGACATTAAGGCACTGAAGATATTTCTGGATGCAAGAAAAAAGCAAAACTGAAAGGCAAGTCCCCAACAGGCAGCTCCATGCTGAGGAAGCAGCGAGCTGCACCATTTCTCACTCAGCATGGCAAGGGAAGGAAACAGGGGTTTGGGTGCACTGTTTCTCTTGCAGCCCCCTTACCTGGCAGAAGGGGAATGGGGCTTTTGTGCTAAGATTTTGGCAGACTGCCTAGGACGTGTGTGTAAGCGAAACTAAAATTTTCTTTCTGTTTCCTGGGTAGCAAGAGTTGCAAACACGTGTCTTCAACCTTCTTCCTTTTCTGGTAATCCCTTCCCGTGGAAAAAACTTTTTAAAATAGTGGCCTAAAAAATATTTCTGAATATGAAAGTTTTCATCACTTTCAGCATTTGTATTTTCTGCTTTGGTTTTATTGCTCTTTGAGAAGTCTACTACAAACTGCCCACAACTATGGGAGACATCGTGCTCAAATTTGAAGACTGAAAGAAATTACCCTTGACCAACTCCAAGATGAAATAATTTCAGATTCAGACATAAAAATAGAATCTGGAGATGGTATACAGAGACTCTTTATTTGCTTGAATATCATTAGTTGCTGTTTGCAATAATTCTATTCCTTAAAAGGTAAAAAAGCTTAATTCACATTGGATATGTGCATGAGAATTGGGGCATTATGGTGTTGAGTCATTTATATTTTTAAAATAGTTGAGCTTGTCAGTGCCTTTCTGACTTTCAGAATGGGAATTTAGGTTCCTAAGTCATCAATTTACTTATTAAAATTTTTATTATAAATGACTTTTTCAAACACTCAGTGGCTTTGGAGTGTGAGCATCTCTATGTGACATCCATATATATGAATATCCTAGAAAAATAAAGATGTCATGTAAGTGGACCATCTGCCTATCCTTTCCTCCAGGAAGTTCCACTGAATTGTTTTTGATTAGATTAGATTTGATTTTAGCCTTGAAAACATTTGCAGCGTAATCTGTTAAGTATTGCTCAGAAACACTTTGTACAAACAAACCTTAGCTGCCTGCCAAGGTATTTTCTAACATAGATTTATGGCTGTCCTGAAATCTAATCTAGGAATATTTTGGAAAAATATGTATTTCTAAAGAAGTTGCCATATTAATAAGACAAAAGCTTTTCAGTGTTCTCAAAGTCATCAAAAGGAGGCAGAAAGTCATGTTTTTAGATGTGGGATCAGTTAGTCACTACCATTCCTTGTTACACTGAACTGGGGAAAATACTTGTTTCTGCAATTAGAGATTACAATTGCTTTTTGACTGAGGCAGTGGTGATTTACATGGCAAAAAAAAGATTGTTTTTGCTATGTTTTGTTCTGTAGAACAACCTGACCTGTGCCTTTCCTCGGGCAACACAGGACTGAGGCACTGAGAGTAGATGCTCAAGGAGATTTCTGTTGCTGCAGTACTCGCTGTAATTCCTGACTTTGCACACCCAGAGGGCTGGGTGAGTTCACAACCCAGAGATAAGATTATGAATTCTGTCACTCAATCCTTGCATCTAATATTTACCTAAAAATGGGTTTATAAGTCAACATGCAGAAACGGCCAAGCATCCCGTAGTTGGGGAAAGGCCAGCACAGGGGCAAGCCCCAGTGTCAGTGCTTTTGGGGAGCTCCCTGTCTCTCATGGCCCTCCCCAGCTTCTTGCTGCTTTTAGGAAACAAATACTAACTTCATCAAGGACTTAATTCATTTTTGAATTTCAAGGATCTGTCTGAAACTGATAGCAAATTTTTTTAATTTTTCTATGCAAAGAAGAAGAGCTTCACAAGGGAAGATTGAGAGCAACTTGTCTTGTGGTTTCCAGTGGGATACTGTCCTGCTGGTAGGTTTGATAGGTCCAAGTTTTATAATGTGGTTAAGCTTTTGGATCTGGATTGTCCAATTCCTAAACAAATATTCTGATGACTTTATGGAGAGTTCCTCTCCTCTTTTCCATCAGGTTGATCATTCTCAGAACATGTTCTTTAGGTCCTATCTGTGAGAAAGGGAGTGTCAATGTTGTGCATAACAGTGGGTTTTAAGTGTGAAGTGTCCACAGACTTTTTAAGGAATATGGAGAAAGGAATTCCAACATCAGGGTGGTCAGAAAAGCCCTTATCCACCATTCCTTGATGAAGTCTAAATGAAGCCCTACAGACATCACGTGTTTTTCCGGTTGGGTTTTGAAGTGATAGAAGATGAAACAATACAAGACAAAAAGTCTCTTTCAGACACAAAGAGAATAGCAAATAATTTTTTTTCAGAAGCATCTTGCTAACTACTACTTGAAGCCTTGCTATTGCTAAAATTGCTGAAACTTGATATTTTATTTAGTCAGTGAAATGTCATAGCTGAGTAATGTGTTCCTTCTTACTGTGATTGTTTTTACTCCCTGGCAGTTTATATTGTTAATTTGGTGTTATTTAAGTCTGAACTACATGTGAGTTACACCAGTTAAGGATTTGGCTTGGAAACTTCAATTTAATTTCCTCATCTTAATCCATTAAGTACAACTTAAATTCCATATCATTAACATAAGGGAGGAAACCACGCTCTGTGCCTGAGAACATTTCTTCCTTCCTTATATGCTCAGTACCAGATTTCAGTGTTGGTGAGAGATAAAATGGAAAACATGGATCAGATTGGTACCCTACCTTCATATTTTGGGGATCTGAGATTCAGAATAAAATTCAAGTGCTGACCTTTCTAATTTTGCATTAAATTCATTGAAGAGAAAAGACTATCCATTGGATATTGCTGGATATTGCTGCAGTGGATATGTTTTCTGTGCTGTCTGTGGTGATTCCTGTGAAATGCTATTAACAGCCAGAGATTACTCTGTACAGTTTTTGATGGTAGCCTTGCTGATAGAAGCAGATGCTTTCTATTACATTAATGTCCCATTTAAGTAGCAGATTGCCAGGCACAAACTTTATATAATCTCATTCCCAGTACGTGCAATATATGAGCCTCTGAGTATGGCTTTGTAGATTCATTTAGCACCTAATACACTTTTAATGAAAGATCTTTTTCAGCATCTCTTTGTAAGGCTTGTGATGCAGTGACTTTTCACAGTGCTTCGTGGAAGAGGTATTTATAATTTTCAGTGTAGTTATGCAAGTCAGATATTAGATTTACTGGAGGGAGGGGGGGAGAAGAAGGAAAAAGGAAAGTGAATTAGGTCAGAAACCTCGCATATAATCCACGACAGTCTCATGACATTTCATCCTGCTCTTTCTGCTGAAAAATATGAGCTGAACTGATGAGCTGTTTCTGCTGGAGCTCAGATGCAGGACTAGTCAAATATCCATCCAGCTATGTACTTCATCAGATTCTATTTGACAAAATACCTAATCAAGGCCACTGACTTTTCACAGTTCCAGAAGAATGGAATTAAGCATGGGAAGAAATCAGTTCTACCACACACTAGCTAATGTTGAACAGGATACAAAAACCATCTGTGTGTCTGCTTATGTCAGACTGACCAGTTTGAAGACCTACTGCTTATGTTGCAATTCTGTGCTCATATCTAGTTTAGGAAACGTAAACGGAGATGGTGGTCATGGGGAAATTCATCTGAGCAGAGCACTCAAGAAGAGTGGAGGCAATATGAGGGATTTGCATCTGACTTTGGAAATCTAAACTGAAGTAGACAGCTGTTAAACAGAAAACTAATGGCTTGCTCTTCAAAAGCAGGCTGTAGTTAGGGTGGGTTGGAATATTAGACCAGACTGGGAGCCAAAATAAATTTAACTGGAAAACATGGTGTTAATGGTTCTCTAGCACCGTTTAAAAAACTTGTCAAAGATGGAGTTTAATATAATTAATGTATTAGATCACATTTGTTGGTAGCAGATGGAGAACAGCCTGTTTTCTCAATTGGTTTAACTCATGTTAGTGAACTGGTATAATCAGTACAGGAGTGAGATCTTGTTTAGAAATGTATGAGTTGAAACAGTTCAGTATTATCCAACTACCAGAACTAAAATTGGAAAACCTAACAAATAGTAATGGGATACAATATTTAAATGATTATAAATCATTATGATTCGGGACATATTAATCCTGAGTTTAAGCCAGGATTTTCTTACTGAGCCTCCTGTTCAGAATTTTCAATTAGAATTTCTTGTACCTCTTCTATCCTATTCTGTGTCACGTAACTCATAATGACTACCACCAAGAACTGGTCATAAAACTACGTGAACTGTTGGTTTGGTTCAGTAAATAATGTATTTTTCCTCTCTGGCAGCAAATGCTTTCCAGAGCATAGGGAATGAAATGGCAAAAAAGACAAGTGGAGAAGAAAATCAGCCAAAAATCTGTAGCAGTTCTTCCTTTTGTAGGAGATAAATTTATCATGGAAAATTCTCTTGTCTGTTTTTGCAGACCATGAGACAGCAGGTAGGTATTATTAAGATGAAATATTTAATAGCTTTTTCCTCTCTTGAGATTCTTCATAACCTTCTACAGTAGGTGACAGTGCCTAGTGACTATTATTGCCAGTGGAATTTTGAACCAAGGATTAACATGTTCATTTAGTGAACCCACACTTCAGATCCTTGCTTTGGTGGAATATCACACTTAATGAGAAACCTAAGAAGTTGTACTGCTCATGACATTTTTATTATATATTTTCCTTTTTTTTCAGTTCTTTTTTTTTCTTTTGCGGGCTTAAATATGCCAGGAACTTATGCTTCTCCATCTGCATGTCGGGATCTGGCTGCTGGCCCTTTGACTGCTGTTGGCTTTTGGAGAGTAGCTGTAACTGTTTACCTTCAGTAGCTATCTTTTCTGTCTTCTTCCAGAGTTCAGATTTACTCACCCTCGTTCAGATACCAAGCTAAAGTAACAATGAAGTCATAACTCAGGTTTCATGGGCTTCACATTCTAGATCCAGTAATTAGATAATCCTATGATTAAATCTCAAAAGGGATTCCAGCTAGTTAAGTGCCTTATGAACTGGAAAGACTGGGCAAAATGCAGTACTGTGTGTCATTTTCCCTTAGAGGGAAGGTAGTTTCACCCTGCCATTTCCTTTATATGTGGTAGCCTGTAATTGCAAAAGAATTATGTTCACCTTTCTTTCCTGTCTCAGAGGGTTGAGACCCACATGGCCCATTTTCCTGCCTCATTTAGGTGTCCATGGTTAATGGGGTACAATGGGGCATGGCTCTTCAGCTATCCTGTTGAATCTAGATTGTTGAATAGAAATGAACTCAGGATTCATTGGGCCAGTAAGATAATAGGGTATGAGCATACCTTCGTGGGTAGGGCACTATATGATAGCTGGGTAGGCGGAGTTCTGCTCCAAGAATTCGTATTTTATTCGATGCTGTTTCATCATCTCCCCTTTCAACTGTGTTTTAGAAGGAAAAGAATAGTCCCTGCTCAGCTATTTCAAAGACAGGTCACAGACCCCTTCTTTCACGAAAGGGCTAAAAGCTGTAGATCTGTAGTAGATAAAAGCATTTTCCTGCAAAATGTGAAGGACGGAGTAGGTCAGGGTCACATTTCAAATGCATCCTTGTGCTTACTGTTTCCTAAAACAGCTGCTTCTGAAAAGCGCCTCCTCGTGCTCCTTCCCCCATAACAGAAGGAATTCTTGAAATACATCTCTCAGGGCGTGGGGAGGCCCGAGGAAAGATTATTGCCTCTATTTTTCTCTTTTTCCTCTGTCTTTTTCCCTGGTTACCATGTGAAGAGTATACATGAGTTACTGTGGGCTAACCATGCTGGAGGAAGGCACGAGGAGGACTCAAGGCATATGCATTTTAAGCATCTTTGGACACCCTTTTTGAGATAGTTCATCCTCCCCCTGCACTGCTCGTGATACCATGGAAGAGGAGAAAAAAGCTGAAGCTGAAACAAGAAAGCAGGGCCAAGGGTTGGACTCAATGATCCTTATGGGTCCCTTCCAACTCAGCATATTCTGTGATTCTGTAAAAGCAGCACGATTGAGGCAGCAGACATTTTCATTGTTGGTGTATTATCTAGTGCTGGTTGCTGTTATTTCTTCAGGCTTTTGTCTTCCCTATGTTTGTTTTTCTACATTTTTTTCCAAACCTGAATTAGATATTCTGCCAGCTAGCAGAGAAGACAAGACTAATGCATCATCTTCAACCTGGTAGCTGACCTCCATCTTATAACTAAGAAAAGAACATGCATTTAATTTACTTTGTTGGTGTGGTGAGGGGCTCTGGCTGCAGTGCAAAGTAGTCTGAGCAGTCTGAGAAAATGAGTTGAATGGTTCAGCTGACATTCATGTGTAACTCTAGGTCATTGGGATATTCAAATGAAAACTCAGTGACTTGAAGTGTGATAAATAACAAAGAAGAGTTTTTCATTGAGCAAATTCTAACTTCACTATGCTTTGATTTAGACTTGGAATAGTTGCAGTACAAAAAAGTGCGCACAAGGGCAAAACTGCAGATTTTTTCTAACTTACTTTGCAACCCAAAATGTTTACATTATCACATGAAACAATGCAAGGGGATCTGATGACCTTGCAACATTTTTGTAACACTACCAAAGATATTTTCTCACAAGTGAAGGTCCCCTGACAGAAGTCAAATTCAAATATTGATATAGATACAAGTGTAATGATAACAAAAGTAGCTGTCAGGACTACACTGTTCTTGAAAGCTGGTAGAACTGTGGGAAGACGTTTTGGTGATGACAAATGAATCTCATCTGTCCTTTTGCATGGGGCTGGAGAACAATCTGAAGTGCTGTAATTTATCTAGTTGCATCATCAGAGAAGGGTGTTGGGATATGCTGCATCTGTCTGTGTGAACTGTGCTCGTTCCTCAGTTTTGCCCCCTTGTAAGCAAAACTTCCTTTCCCGACCTCCAATATAAGAGGAAGAGGATAGAAGATACTAACTTCTTGGTCTCAGTGCATGATAAAAGCAACATACGATATATAGAAACTTATTAGTCTGGATGTATTGATTTGTAAAGCTTTGAGTAACATTTGAATTCCTTGTATCCCAGTTTCCACACAAGCATAATGTCTTTCAACCTTAGCTTGATGAAGATTGTTTCATGGGTGTAAGTAAAAAAAACCCATGAAATTAAATAATGTAAAATGCATGGTCCTGTTACTCATAGTGTGTGATAATGACCTGAATGAGTTTACATCAGCTCTGAGATTTACTCTTCTTGGTTTGTGAATTTTTTTTTGTCAGGATTTTACCTTTTGGGCCAGCTTTTCCTATTTGGGCACTGTATTTCAAGTAGTCAATTAAGTATCATGCGGTGAATCCCTTTTAGTTTTGGTTTTGCATTTTTGTTTACTTGCTTTCCTTCTTTCTATTTCTGTTTTGGTTTTTATCAGAAAAGCAAATGCTTGACCTCTTTTCTTACCTTAATTAAAAAATCAGTTTTGATACTTAAATTTTAAAGAAGGGTGAGCAAATTTTATGACATTTCATGTATATTTGGCCTGAAACTTGGATAACAACAGCAAGATCAAAATCCAGTTTTAATAAACTTACAATATATTTTTAGCATGTCCTTTATCCTCTCATCTGATATTGCAGTTGTCTCCAATGAGCAGAATTATTTAAACCGTCATGGTTTAAATAATAAATTGCCCAATCACCTGCTTCGTGACTTTTCAGTACATGGACAAGGTCTCTGAAACACTTAATGCTAGTTTAGGCTTTCAAAGGCATTCTAGGACTTGTGGTACCACTGTACCTCAGCAAACAAAATCTTGTCTGACTCATGGAACTGAGAGAATAAAAGACCCCATAGGTGATCTGGGTTTTCTCACAGTGAATACAGTATTATCTTCTGCTTCCGAAGAAGATTTTTCTTTCATTATTACAACTGCCAAGTAAAAATGCCCCTAAGCCTGGCTTTCTGAAATTATTCTGTAAATTCATGCAATTTACAATCAGGATTTTTTCTCATATTGAGCCCATTTTTTTCCCATTCCAACTGCACGCCTTTGTGATGCCACGTTTTACCTTTTCTTTTGAGAAAATATAAATCCACCCATATATTAATGGTGATTTCCCTGTTGACACTTCCTGAATCTGATGAAACAGCAGCATTTTGAGGTATCATTTTGGTCCTCCCCAGCACTGATTTCATCGTGGTAACTCCCTCAGCCTCTCTTTGGGCTTGTGGCTCAATTCAAGCCAGACAGACACTTGTTTTGCACAAGTCATATTTTATGATTTCGAAACTGAGTCCAGCCCAGGTCTTAATTAGTGATGACATATTCCCTGAACTCTGGGTTGGGAAGAGAAGATAAACAACTCTAGGTTGGTAAGCAGAAGATAAACAGCAGTTGCAGCATTCTTGGCCGGGAATCATGCCCTCAATGCCTGCGCTTGATATGCAGACTTAGTCCCTAAGCTGCTTATGCTCATGTCCATCTGCTGAGATGGCAAAGTGCCTTGTCACAAGTTGTTTGGACTCCTGCCTTGAGCACAGAGGTGCCAGGCAATGATCGGCAGCCTGCATGACAATGCAAGCGTCATTTCTTCTGAAAGAACAGCTCCTTTAAGCAATTAGTGTGTTACAAGACTGCTACCACGGGCCTCTTAGAGCATCCTCACACCTGTTGACAAAAACGTGCCAAGAAAAGGCTCCACGAACCGCGGGACCAGCGAGCGGCCGAGCAGTGCAGTGCCATTTTTAGCTGCCAAAGGAGACAGGTTGCGCTGCCGCAGGGGTATGAAAACTCATCAGTACTTCTCCGGGTGTCAAAAAAAGGTCTCAGCAGGCCAGAATTGCCTGGAGGCGCATCCAGCACAATCCGTTCAATGGCCCCAAGTAGCAACTGAAACAAAGTAGCGGTAACAGAACCTGTGTGACAGCTTTCATCATAGAGTGGGTAATTAAATCAAATAAACACGGGATGGCTTTGTGCTACCCTCTTCAAAGAAAATAGAAGACTCTGACCTTGTTCTTCCCACTGAATAGACACCCTGCGATATGGGCTGTAAAGACAAAGGGATAGGAGGAAAAGAAGGTAAAATTCATGTTTCGTAGGCATAATTATATAACCCTATGGAGTGGTGGGACTCAGTATAGCAGCACTAAACCGCTTTGCTAGCAGGAAAAACAAAGAGCAAGGAGGAAATTCTGAATATTGCTCTGTGCAAGTGCAACAGAGGGGTAAGCACTGAAATGCAAATCCGTTCTCAATATCTATTTAGTCTCAGGAGCCCTGAACTGCCCCTCATATTAGAGCACAGTAGCTGCATGACAGCAGGAGCAATTCTGTCAGCTGGGGTTACTAAACCCTATTTCTCTCTCGTCTTGAGATGTTTTTAGATCACCACAAGCCACTTGTTCTGGAAAGGAGTCCAGAAGCAGCTTGTAAGCCATTCTACCAACCTCATGCTATCCAAGGGTCAAATCTACAAACATTTTGTAGAGCTAGGATTTTTTTGTATTAAAACTGTTTTTGGCAAATGAATTTCAACAACTTTTATAAGCATTGTCCCAGTTAGCTCATGTCAAAAATGAAAAAGTTTTTTTTATATATATGCATATATGAAAATTTAGTAGATTTTAAATTAAAAATTACTTTCTGTTTAACTGAAAATGAATGTTTTTCTTTATTTTTAAACTGCATTGCAAAAAATTTTAAATTGAACAGATTTTTGGCCATGCTAATAATTTTTAGAATTTTAGCAGTCTAGAAAGTTCATGAAGTATTAACCTGAGAGTCTTGAAAGAACATTTCATTTTCAATTTTGTTTTACAGCAGAGAAATACAATCAGTTGTATCTGTATACAATCAGTTGTATCCTCAGCATTAGCCTTGGGGTAATTTGAAATCTCTGAGTTGCTGGAGTGGACAAAAGGACTTGTGAAAGCCGCTCTGTGTTTCCAAGGACGTACAATGAGCTGAAGGGCTGTTACCAGCCTGCTCTGGGTTACATGCAGCTGTCACAGTCTGTGTCAGGTCTCATTGCAATCAGTGGGAATTCTGCCATTAAGTTCCTTAGGACCAAGATTTACCCTAAACCCCAGCTGATATTTTGTGTACACCATCAGGGTTATTCTGTTTTCTGCCATTCTGAGTGTCAGATTAAGGGACTGTGGCAAAGACTGGTGAACAAAGGCTGTTGATTCCTTATTATGGGAAAGTTTTGGGGTTGAGACAGGTAATAGCTTTTGCATTTATACTGTACAGCTGAGCTCAGAAACTGGTCTCTTGTGTGCAGACTCATGGTGAATGCCAGAGCTTGGGTCTTTGACACCTGCAGTTAGCATCATAAATGGCAAAAAAAAAATCCTATGAACATGCAGATAATGTAATTTAAACACAGATTGGACTTTGTGTGAACCTTTCCCATCTAATTGGAAAGAAATACAAAATGAGCTTCATAACAAAAGAATATTGAATACCAAGTAAATAACCCATTGCATTTCTTCTGCGTGCTGTCCAAAAGACTCTGGGCTGATATTTCAACATCATGTCACAGTTTCATTGACTGCAGAACTAGCTTATGTATTCATCAGGAAGCATCTTAGTCTGGAATTGTTCTGGCTGGAAAGTAGGATTTACTCTACTCACTACACAGTTTTACAATATGTTAATCTACAATTATTTGGATATAACAATGTGAATAATCACAGCTCTACAGTAAAATGCTATCTAGCAGCTTTATTTTGCCCTTGGAGCTATATGTGTCAATCTTACTGGTAGAAATATAGTTTCTTTTTATAGACCCAGGGATAAAGTTCGGTTAATAGTATTTCCTTCTTACCCGAGGTATAAATATTCCTGCAGGGGTTTTTGGCTACCCATGTTTTATGGTAGTACAGCTGACGCAGAAGCTAAGTGCTGATCCCTGTGCCAGCCTCTCGGGAGTGATTCTGGTGTATAAGGAGTTGTTGCTCCTATGACTAGCACCAGTATTCTTTTGTTTTTTCTTGGGTAGCAGAAAACAGTTGGAGTTTATTGTACTCTGAAAAACCTGATCCTGATCCAGAAGATAACCTTGGAGAAGGAGAAAACACTTCATGTTTGTCATTCTGCTTTTTTCTGTGTTAAGACCTAATGCAACTTTCATTGAGGTAATAAGTCCAATTGCATTTCTTATGATGGGAAGAATATCAGGCTTTGGCCTTTCTACTGAGATCAACCAGAAGTGTAATTTAGGGGTGACTGTGGCAATGTGAGGTGGTTATGATCTACTGACATTTCAGAAAAGCACAAAAAACATAACAGCAGTCATTGTTAGGACCACCCAGTGCAGCATCTTATCTTTGACACTAACCAATGCTGGGGAAGAGTATGGAAACAGGGAAAATGGTGCTACTTCACAGGGTTTTCTCCAATATTAAAGGAGAAACTCAAACCTCAGTGACACAGAACACAGAGAGACAAAAGAGTAACTACTTTCCGTCTCTCATCTCCTAGTTTCAGTTGGAAATAGCAGAACACATGAGAGCTCTATATTCCATTACCCCCAGCAACCAGTTCAAAGCCTGAGCCAGGGTAAAATTATGTGCAAGGCATGCATCACACTCTACATTGTGTGAGAAGACTGCACTGAAGAGCTTTAAGATCTAGGAGGAAATTGGATGCAGATTAAACCAACAAACAGAAACATTCCCTAGGTGCCTACAATCCTTTTCAAATACACCTGACAATGAACTCCTCCTAAGTTCATATTTGTGTTTTGTAATGAAATGCTGCAGTCCAGCATTTTACCCTGAAGAAAAACTTTTCTTTCCTCATGATTTTAAGGATCCCTAGCTAATTAATAAGTTTCGTTAGTAGAAGAGTTAGCTTTTTTAATATCAAAGCTAATATCAAGGCCTCTCTTGTTTGCTAACTTCTCTGCAATTTACTTTTTGCTGTTAGGACTCAGAATGAGACAGACATAATGAACTTCCTTGTGAGCCACAGAGCCTTTTAGCTGTAGTGAAAGCTGAAGACAAAGAATGTGAGAACTTGATGTAAGGAAAACAGGGAGGAGAGAGGAACTGCTTCGGCAGTAATGATACTAATCACCCCATCCCTACTTCCCTACTGAGCTGAGCAGGTTGTTGAATTAAGCAAACCCAAAAAGGTCACAGGGGAGAAGCCAACAACATCTCTTTCTTTGCCTGTAGGACACAGTTGGAATTCAGATGCCCAGAGCTAGGAAACATTTCCCAGCACCCATAAAACCCTAGCAGCACCTACTTTTAGAAGCAGGGCATCTTTGAGGGCTTTGAACATAAACACTAACGAGTTTGCAAAGGGAGAAGTGGATACCTGGAACACCTGCCTCGCTCTGCTGTGGTCCAAAAGCAAGGGGCATGTGTTCCCCACTTCTAAGTCTCTGAGTGACATGCAAAGTGTCCTTCAGGTCAAGACTGGAATACAGTTTACTGCCTTCTGTCAGGTGGGGAACTGTATGCTTTGCCTGAATTTGAAGCTTACTCACAGCATGGTTTCTATTTTCTTTATCCAGTGACCGGGTGATTTAAAGTCCACAAGTGATCATGGGAACAAAATGCAGGCCTTTTGATTTTCTTCCTGCTGATTGACCTGTCTATGAGACTACATTTGCTTTGGTCCTCTGAAGCTTGATTTTATGGCCTCATAGTAGCTCAATTTCTATGGAAGGGAGCAAGGATGACTGCATTAGCCAGTCATTATGTGCTATGTGTGGCAGTAGGATATTGATTGAAGTCCCTCCTGTTGAAGTGATAAGTGCACCCAGGTGTCTTGTCTTCTGGATAAATGGTTTATGTTACTACTGAATAACTGAAGTCCATCGTCCTCAAAGTGTGGGGGTTTTGATAAAGTTGACTGTATGAAAACTGTAATTCTAGGATTTGAATTACTTTGGGTTCAGTGACTTGGGGTATGTCTACATGAACAACTTCACTCAGGAGTCTGTTTTTAAAGCAAGTCACCCAATAAACTCTCATTTTACCATGCTGTGTTTTGTATCACAGGGTAACCTCTGAACACAGACTGGTTCCCTTTCTGATGAAATTAAAGTGGTAAAAATATTCAAGCTTTATATCTAGCGTGTTGTAGTCATTAGTGGGCATTCTGTTCAAGTTCCTCTGAAATAAATACTTCTGAAACTTGCATGGTGTGGATGTCAGTTCTCTAGCAAGAGTTGTTTTGCTCCTGTTGTGTTTCACAACCTGTAAACGCAGGCATGGCCTTGTGTTAAGCTTTTATCCTCTTTTGTTTTATCTCTATTGAAGAAACCTGGAGAGGAGGAAGGAAAGAAATTAATAGATAGCGCTTAAGTTGACAAAAAAGAGCTGCTGGCTGACGTAGGTAAAGACATTGCAGAAGAGAGAGAAATTGAAAGAGAAATAGAAAAATTATGCCCTCTTTCCATTTCTAATGAATGGATTTTAGGTTCTGTAAAAACACAAGGTTAAATATAATGTCCACTCTCAAAGGAGAAGTGGTTAAAGCTGGTGAAAAGAGACTTCACAGTGCAGCATTCGCAACTGTGATTGGGGAACAGGAAACATTCAGCTCTCAAGGACTTTTGATTCAGGAGAACACCTGACTGGGTTCTGGGACAGGCAGCATCCTCCCTGTGAACCTTACTGGGAAAAGCTTGGAGTCAGCTGCAATTTTCACAAAAGCAGGCTGAAGAGTTAGCACTGAGCCCAAGTAAGTATGTAAATAAATACATAAAGTAACCTCCCCACACATACGCTATGCACTCTAGTATACTAAAACAAAAATATGACAAATTAGCCATGTTTGTAAGTATTTACATGTATTTATGACTCTTTTAACTTTCATAAGGTAAAATCATAAAGGCAGAATACTTTTACCACCAAACTACCTCTCTTAAATGAGCATTGGGTTTTTACCTTGGGAAGAGAAATTTAGGGTTCTGGTAAAAATATTAGAGTAGACTGTGTAGTTACATGTCTCTTCAACTTTGCCAGCTTGGTATACTTGCCTTTATCATGTTTCTCTTGTCCTGTGCATCTGCCACACTTCCTCCCTGAACTTATAGATGTATTTTTGTGAGATACAACTGCATGTGATTGCTTGTGCTATCAAAAATGATTCCTATTTCTGAACAGGCAGCAGTATGGTAGTGTAAAGGAAGAAGAGGTGAAGACAACAGATATATCTACAGGAATATATCAATACAGTGTGGCTACGCTTGTAAAGATAAAAAATATAATGAGCAACAATTAAGGTGTTGATTATCAACACAGCATTTTCATAAGGCAAGATAGTTAAATTCTAAGAAAGATTGCATACCAGACCACAAAATATAGTCCCAATTGTCTAGTCTCTGAAAAGACCAAGAATAATTATATTATTAAAGAACATCTGCCAGAGGCTCAACAAGTCTGAATGCTTTTTAGTTACTCATTAGAGCACCATAAAATCTTAGAGAGTTTAAGAAGGAAAAAACAAACTAATCCTTTGCAAATTAAAGCAGGGAATACCGGTATGATTGAATTTATACCCTTTAATGCAACAGGTTCTGGTAGAACAACAAAAAGTCAGGTGTTTGGGTGGTGTAGTTCAGCTTGAGGTAAAACTTACTTAACAATTGCAGTACAAAACTGTTTTAATGTGAGTTCTGCTAGACTACAGGTGCTCCTCACTCACTGTTAGGCTTTTGCAGGTTATTTAACGCAGCTGGGTCCACTGAAACTATGCACATGGTAGAATTCCATCTCTTAATATTTATCTGCAGCTTCCAATCACAGCTGTAGTCACAACTGAATCTGAATCATCCATGGTGTTTAGACTGAGCGAGAACACCACATTCTCTGACTTTTGAGAGGGACAGACAACATCCTGAATTGCAGAAGCCTTTTATATAGAGAATGTTGTTGTTGTCTGAATCGTAATTTTCGGTGAGAGCAGATCTACAGAGATAAGAAGGTGAGGTTTGCATTTTATCAGTATTGGCTAAAAAAGAAGGAATTAAATGTGTTCTCTAGCTGTAAAAGTATAGACTGCTACACAGTGAATTAAAAGTTCTGCTGATATGGGCTGCAAAATGAATTGTCCTCATAAATAGTTCTGGATGAGTGACAATTGACAATAGTAATAAATTCTTTTTTTTTTTTGCCACACAGAAACCTGACTAGAAATAATTTTAACAGAAGTGTTCAGGGAAGGAATTTTCTGAGCCTTGGCTTATATTTTGAGAAATCCACTGTTTTTCATCCCATTAAGAAATAATTGAGTCAGTCTTGTCCCTGCATCTTGTATTTATTCAAAATAAGATAAGTGATATCAATTTTTCGTTCGCTTCAGGTTAATCTGTAAAATATCAGAGGATAAAAGTTTTAAAGACCCTTAAATTAGGCATTTGGTAAAGTATGAATAATGGTTTTTTGATTATTTTGGTTTCTTTTCTTCTTTGTTTCATAGTTCTGGTGCTTCATGCTTTAAAGAGCACTGTCAGAAACAGGATGGGGCTTGGGCAGGCAGGACTGTTGTGAGTCCGCTAGGCCAGGTTTGATACTGGAGTTTAGCCCAAGTGGCACTTGTCTGTGTGTAAGAGGTTCGCTCCTGGTCTCCCTGCTTAGTACTCACGCTTCCATGTTGAAAATTGTCTATATTTGTATGTACATAAAGAACAAAACTAATTTTTTCTCATTTTCCTTTTTGAGCCTCACATCAGCCTCAGCTGAACTCTAGGAATTATATATATTAGTCCATTGTTGCAGCTGAATCAGCAGGGAGAATATATTTAGGTTCAGAGGTGCGTTGGAATAGCGAATTTATATTTCTTTGTTGACAGAATGGCAAATAAAAGGATATGGAGAAAATGAAATTTAGAACTTATAGCAATGTTAATGTAGGTTTGGTTTGAGAAACTAAGCTATCTGGATGTTCCTTCGAGTGCCATAGTTAATAGCAGCTTACATTTATATGGCATTTTTCATCCTGAAGCACTTTCATGCATATGTGTGATATGTGCAGGAATCATTATCCATCTTTGGAATGAAGAGGTGGTTGAGGGCCTTCCTGCAGTGCAGAGAAGTGGAGGTATTTTCATTCCCTAATTCCAGCCCTAATAAAAAAGGCTGGGACATTTTTTTTACTTAAAGAGAGTGCTTTAGAGAACCTGATACTTGCTGGGGGCTCAAATTGAAAGGTTTCTGTTAATGTTTATTTTCTTGCTTTATGTTTAAGCAAGTCTGCAGAGGGGAATCTCATCCAAATAGCAATGCACAATACAGACGTCTTCATTCTTCAAGGGCTGGGTAAATATTGCAGTAAACATTCAGGCTTATGCTTTCATAAAAACTCAGCTTCTATCTAGCTCATGAGGTCAGAGAAAATGGACATGTGCTATCAAAACTGACAAACCTAATAGGAAAAAGAGGGGAGGAGAGCACAATTTACTATGCCAAAAAGTCATATCAAGTGTTAAGGACAGAGAGCTCTCATGTCACTGAAAACTTTACTATCACGTAAGACCCGGTGGTTAAGAACACAGGGCTGAAGGGACAGCTGTGTTATTGAGTCTTACTGTCTCTACTAATAGCCAGCAGTGGGTAAGATATTAAGTCTGGAAAGGTTTAGTTTCTCCTCCAGTCTCCCTTGTATACTAGAAGAAACAATGAAGTTGTTATCACTTTAAATCAGGTAGATTTTCAGCAGGAAAGTGTAACCCTGAAAATCAGGCATGGGAAGAGAGGAGGAGAGGGAAAAAGAGACATTCTAGCTCCCTTGCTAGAGTTTAGCACTGGCATGGAACATACTGGGTGAAATACTCAGATGACTGTTAGTGGCACTCACATTTATTTGTTGCTAGTTTCAATTATAATCTGTAAGGTCAGGTTTACTTTAGGAACAGTTTCTGCCATTTACCAAGGCTGCAAGGGTATTGTACAAGACCCTCAGTGAAACAGTGTTCTTTCAGCACAGCTGCAAATCCCACCTCTTTCAGAAAGAATCATAAACCTGGCTCCCCAAAAAAAGCATGAAAAAGAACACGTATTCTGTGACTTTCCACAGAACATTCTGAGTTAGAAGGGACCCACAAGGATCATCGAGCCCCACTCTTAAGTGAATGGCCTGTACAGGGGTCAAACCCACAGTCTTTGTGCACCACGCTCCAACCAACTGAGCTAATCTCAAGGGTCAAGATCCTTCAAATGTTCTCAGATAAACATTTTCACAAGTAACTATGAGTATAAACATTAGATATACCAAGATATAATCTCAAGAATTCACAGAGCTGTATGAATACTCTGGTTCTTAAAAGGTGACTACATAGTCTTGCAGACATGTTCTACTTCTTTTTTTTCTGGGATCAGGAAAAAACATAAAGCAATGCAGACAGTTTCCAGGAGAATTATGACAGAGAACAATAGCTTTAAATTTTATTGTGGCTTCACCTTGTAATTGCTGAAGTTTTAGCCTGTTCTTCTTTCACCTTGACGTATACCTTCACTGTGCTGATAAGGTAACTGGTGAACTTCCAGTTGTCTCTAACCTTCTGATAGATTTTTTTCATTATCGAAGTTCCAGGATTATTTATCTACTTTTCACTTTTAAGCTTTGTGGTGATGACTGTTGTATTCCTTCTGAAGTAGTCTTTGGCAGCCTTCTTAAAGTTTGGCAGTCTCAAAAAAAAAATAATCTGAAAACCAAATGAGTTTGTTCTTCAGGCATTTTTTATTCCTCTCTCTCCTGAGTGTTGTTTAATTGCATTATTCATCTCAGTACAAGTCATAACAGAAGATCTCTGATCTTTTAGGAGTAAACAACACTGAAGAGATAAGTGTCTCATGCATGCACAGAGCAGTGTATGTGTTAATCTGAAGATATTTTATCATTTGGAAGCAGAAATACCTGGAAGTGTGGTCATAATGAAGATCAAGTTAGGGGAGTTTTCCTGTGCTGGAGAAATCACAGCATATAGAATATATGCTAAGACTGATCCTTTAAAATTGCCATAAATCTCATTGCATTCAGGGAAGATAATGACATCATAGAGTTGGGCTGGATACAGCACTGGAAGAGATAGGGATCTTATCACTGGAGCCTGAATGGTTTTATTTGAACCCATTTATCATTCTCATTAAAATCACTGTAATGAGAAAAAAGCTCTGTTCTATTTATAAACTTTCCTGCCAGTCTGTGGCACGCAGCCTGTTAGAAAGAAAGCAGCAAAGCCCAATTTTGCATGTATTTTCACTGTTGCTTGTTGACTGAAAGGGAGAGGGGAGGAGCGATGGGACACAGTTCATCCATCCAAATAGGTGGCTTTAGCACTGGGGGGATGAAATGGTGGGGCTTGGGTTGATAACTGACCAAAGAATCATGGAATCATTAAGGCTGGAAAGATCTCCAAGATCATCAAGTCCAATATGACTGTGTAAAGTTGTAATCTGTCTTCTCTCCCGCTGCTTATTTTGAGGGTGTCATGCTGCTGGGAAAAGTGTGAAGCAAAGAGCCCTGGAAGGTGAAATCTCTGCTTTGCAGAAAAGGACCGTGGATTCGCAGGGGGAATGTAAAGTTTCAAACTGCGTCCACTTGGGGATGAGTCACTTATACAGCATGGTCTGAGTAGCTTGATTTCCTATTCAAGTATGTCCAGCTTCAGCATAACCAGTGAATGTAGGTCACGTTGTCAGACTGAGAGACTGTGCTCAAGATGCTATTACCTCTGGAAAACATTTTCAGGTCATACTAAGTAATCAACCCACCATGAATTCCCCCCTGCGAAGCTCCAGCTGTGGCAACACATGTGTTGAGAGGATTTATGAAGGAAGGACTTCCCTCTGGGAATTGGGAAATTATATTACTTGTGTGTATGCCATTAGTGAAATTGCCATAGCTGACGTTTTTAAACGAGTTTATAAACTTAAAAAAGCTCTTGTAAGACCTTATTCGAAAATTGGTGACTTTTTTAGTGGTTTGTGATCTTCAGTGAATCAGTGATCTATTTGAGAACATACATTTCTTCATTATCTATAAATTAGCAGAAGGGACAGTGGATGTCGTGTTATGCAGGAACACAGATTATTTGAGTGTTAGTAGGTGGTCCCTCTTGTCTTCAAAATGTCTCTCATTAAATTTACAGTCTCTGCAAGGACCAATTGTAGGTGCAAGATGGTCTAATGTCGTTATATATAATCAGTGCTTGTACTGACGTTAAGGACTGGTGGGAAATCTTTGTGCGTGAAAAGGACACCTACCTATTTAACGTGCAATGGAGATGGAACAGTGCCTTTTCACATCAGCCCTGGATAACTCTCTGAACTGTGTGCGTCCCAGAACTCTGGAAGAAAAGTTTTCCCTTTAGGTGCTCGGAGCACTTGGGGAAGCTGGCACAGAATGTTTTAAGTGTCATAAAGACAAATAGACTGGAACGTAAGATTATACTATTTTAGGCCAAGGAGTAATAATAATAACAGTAGGAACATGAAGAACGTGGCTCCAAGTCATCCCAGATAAAAAAATTTAAGCCAGTTGCATATTTGTTGAAGACTTTGTCCACTTCAGGAGAGTTTCCAGTTCTTGAGAAATCCTTCTTTCCTGGGGAATGGCTCAGAAGTCAGGATACACCCTTCTATGTACCTTGAGTTACCTTGTGTCTTCTGAGGATGTGCATTTCAATGTTGATACAACATTCGTTGCTTTGTTGTGGAAGAGATGATTACCTGTCTGATTTCATCTAAATGTAACGCAAATATTTATTTAAAATACTGTGAGCGAGTGTATAGAAAATATTTTTCCTTGCACATTTGTAATTTTGAAGGTGCAGTCTGCTGCAATTTGTCAAAAAAAGGTTCGTGTGTGTGCATATAAGTGAAGGAGAAATCTTGCTGGTACCATGGCAACAATCTCTTTATTTCATAGAGTAAAATCTTGTGGCTTTCTTCATTGCGATAGAGTAATTTGGCCTCTGGTTTTTTTTCATCTCCCATGAGAACAGCAGATTCTTCACCTGCTTTTTACCTTCTTTCTCAGTGAACATCTCAGTTTCCTTCATGTACATCATGTATCCCTGGACACTCTGAAAGGCTAATTCAAGAGGCAGACTTCACTAAAAAGTGATCAAAAACTAAAGCATTGAATTCCATCTGCCTTACATACATCAATCTTGCTTTTTTGAATTTTCCTTTAAGAAAATTAATGTATCAAACTATACAGAACAAAAGCAGAGAAGAGATAAAGGCTAAACTTAGCTCTAGGTTTCTGGAAGTCAAGGATCAAGTGCAAAGCGAACAATTTGATAGTGTATGATGTTCCTGTCATGTAAAATAGTCTCCTTATTAGATAGTTGATCTAGAAATAGAGTTATTGCTCATAGAAAAATCCCAAATTTCAGCTGTAAACAACATGGGACAGGCATAAAATCTGGCCATACTACCAATAATTTCAAAGGCCTGTGGGAATAAAAATTCTTATAGAAAATAATCAGTGGTTAGTTGCTATTCCAGCTTTCTAAAAATTTCCCTAGAATTCACCTTTGTCAAAGAATACCTATCTGAATTTCATAACACTAAGGAAGTTTAGTAACAGCTCAAAGTGGAAGTTTTCTGACAAGAATATATCCTTCCCTTCAATTATAGGCATATTACATAATGCCATTATAATTTTTTTCTGTGTCTGCACAACTGCCTATTCTTCAACTGGATTAACTGGGCTCCTAATTTACAGTTATTCCTACTCTTCAAATGCTCATTTGCAATCTAAATTTGAGTCCAAAAGACCGGAAGTGGCCATGTTCCTTTTGATATGACTTCAGCTGCTGTGTACATGTTACATGCCTGGTTATATAATTTCTTGGATTGAATTTCTGAATTCATTACTGGCTTTGGTTTGGAATATAATTAACTTCTCCACTATGTTTGAAGCGCTCGGTGAGTTGACAGCGCAGAGATAGGATGGGATGGTGGAAAAAGATGTTGTAGTTTTGCTAGGGGAGGCTTATGCAGAATTCATTTAGACTGTGTAAGTGAAAGGCTAATCTGACTCCATCAGGGAGTTGTGTAAAGCCTAGAATTTCTTAAAATATCCCCTTATTCTTGCCAGTAGATTTGAAGTGAGAGAGAATGAGTGTAATATAGAGATCAGCCTGTAAAGTAAATATGGGGAGAAAGCCATTAAGAATGGGTGAAACACAGAAAAGAGATGCTGAGAAATCAGCCAGCACCACAAAAATTTTCACAGTTTAAAATGAATCCTGCCTGGCAAAATTAAAAAAAAGGATATTTCCCCTCTGCATATTATAAACTGTAGGCATATCTAAACTACATGCATTTCTTTAAGTGAGGACCTTAAAATTTGCTCAGGATTATAATCCAGTCCATCTGTACATCATAGTTGAAGCAGGCATCCATTTTTCAGAGCCACTGCAGTCCTGGGCGGAGAAAAGGTTGCACCACTGAGACACCAGGAAGCTTTATACTCCGCGAGTAAAAAAAAAAAAAAAANAAAAAAAAAAGTTGTATAACTCCAGTTGAAAACCTTGCTCCAAAAAGGTCATTATTTGTGGTGAAAGTCACCCCTGTGTAAAGGGCTGATGCACCACTGAAGTACCAACGTGAGGCTTTAATGGGATTCAAGTTGTTGTATAGGCCTTGTGAATTTTCTACTAAGCATATTGAGCATCCGCTGCACAAATGCAGTGTCGGAGAAGGAACCAAAATGATTGAACTGAAGAAAATAATGCATTCTCAGCTGCTGTTCCTGATTTCAAGTGCAGCCTTATACGAATAAGATAACAGCCAGATATTGGCTAGAGGCCGTTACCAATAATGTCTCTGTCAAAGAATATATGTATCATATGATGATGAAATATGCTCATTTTCATTTCCAAATGTTAATTTCTTCCCATACATCATTGAATTTAGGAAATAATGCTGTAAATCGGCATCAAAATGTCTGTGCAAATGATAATCCAGTATTCCTCCGTTTGTAAATTACTCTGTTTGGATTAAGACCTGTGTTTTCCAATTGCTTGTGACAATACACTAATTGATATATTGAATGCCTCCTGGTAAACAAAGTATTTAAAAATGTAGTAATTATATATATTTAGTCCATTTTTCTACTGCATCATGCTTTATCTTGATTAAATTTAATTATCTTGAATTGGGGCTATTAGCTGCAGTATATCCTATAACAGTAATTCACAGACAATGTCTGGAATACAGGCTGCAACACTGACTTTGTAGCTTCTTTCACTATGACCTGTCTCTGTTGCTTTATTTCAGGAAGTAGAACTTTTTTTGGATTGCTCCTTCAAAGGAAGTAGTGATTTTTGTCTGTTGATAGAGTCGTTATAGAATTTTTTCAAAATTTGGCATTAGCAATTAAATTTTGCCATCTTCCAGTAGAAAGTTAGATGCTACTCAATGGTTATATCTCATTTCTGGGTATGATGACTGCACAGAGCTATTTCAGCTTGTCTGCAGACATTTAAGTCAAGTTAATCAGGGCAAAATTTTTACATGTCTTCTGTTGCTAGGTACCTAACAAGAGACTTCTAGGATTCACAGAATTTTGGAGATAGTAAGAATAGCCACTTGCTTACAGTGGCTAAATCTGTGTCAGCAGGTGATGCTGCCTGTAGGCAGCAGCAGCTCTGGAATGGAGGAGCTGATGTCCATGTTGTATGAATTTCAGGAGGTTTTATTCACAGTAGTAGTCTGATTCTGGGTCCTGTGGAAGGAATGCGTGTAGGTGGTTTGGAGTTGCTAGGTGACCTCCTGGAGAACACCTCTGGATTTACTTCCACCTGAAGAAGGACCGGATTGTGCAGTTCCAAAACCACAGTGCCGTGAGAAGGAAAGTGCAGTAAACGGGAATGTTTCACAGGTTGTCATGAAATCTGCTCTCCTGATGGACACGAAAATGCTCATGCAGAGCTGCCCTATGTGTTTCTCACCGATGGGAAGGGTCTTAGTGCAGTGCAGTGTACTGCTAGCACAGAAAAAGCTGCTGTCTCTTTAGATTTTGGAGTGGAGGCTGTTATTTTGGTGCTCAAGGTCTCTTTTGTATAAGGATGTTACCTTAGGCAAAATATTTAAAAGCAGATAGCATTTTCATCAGACCAACTGGTAGAGTTAGAAAGCAGACATATTTTGGGGCATATAGTCCTTTATCAGGTCGTATTTGCAGGTGTGAGTATTCAGCTGTAGGGACCAAGGTTTTTAGTAAGTACCGTGCACTGGTAGTTTTCATTGTCCTAAAGTGAAGCTGCTGGTGTTAATTATTGCTAAACAGTTCTGCAAAAGCACTTCAGATTGTACCCAAGGCATGAGGGAAGCAATTTGAAGATTTGGGTCTAAAACCCTTGATACAGAAGTGCTACCTACAAAAAAGAATTTCAATGAGCAGTATTTTTACTGTAATTTCAAGCAGAACCTTTCTGTCTCCAGAAAGCATGAGTAGCCCAAAAATATTCTGTGTTTTTTATTGTTAATAATAAATTATCACGTCAGACTTTTACCAACCATAATTTCAATGAGTGATGAATCTAGTTTAATCCATCCTCCACCTCCAAAGTAAACCTGGAGCCTTCTTAATCAGCAAAACAACCAGGAACGTTTTGAATAGATGATTATGGTGTATCAATGCCCTGTACCAACTAGTCAGTAAAAAGAAATGTGGTGCTGTATATATCTAAAAAAACCCAAACAAGCACATGACTAGCGTTTGCAAGCAATCCCCCTCAAGAAAATACCAAGAAATCACAAGTCTCACTTTTCCTATTTAGTTGCAATTAGCACAGTTATGGCAGATTTATAAAACTGAATTTTGGGTTTGAGTTACCATAAGCTTAGTGGGAAAAAAAAGAAGAGCGTATTAAGTAAAAACAATATAAAGAATGAAAAGGAGGGGGGGGAATAAGGAAGTTGCACATGGATATAAAAGAGAATTCAGGGAACCAGGTGTGCTAATGAGTTAAAATTTAGCTGATGTTAATAATGAAACTGAAGGCTACTGAGAAATTTGATTTGCTCATTTCCAGTACAATTAAATTAGGGAATGAGTAAGAAGTAGCAAGGGGGAAAAAAGCACTTGAATAAAATAATCTGGTAAAATGGGTGGGTGAATTAGAAAATACCCTTGTGTCAATGTTAGAAAAAGTTGTCTGGAGGTATAAAATGAGCATGTGAGGGTTAAGGTGAAATATGCTGAATGGGTTTGAAATCTCCTGTGTGGTTTGTTGAGGTGAATAGAAAACTACTCATGTACAAAACCCAGGTTGGATTAAATGTGTGACAAAAATACAGATCAGACAGAAAAAGTTTTGTCAGCTGAAAATCTATAGTGCTAATTGACCTGAAGAGATGAGCTCCCTGTAAACATTGGTTCTCTTGGCAATGTTTGACTTTTTTTGATCAATAACTAAACATTGTCTATACAGATAGAAGGCTTTAAATATTTTTTCAGCTAAGTAGTTCTAGTCAGAATTATAATTATTGTATTTTGAGCCTCATTCAGGTCTTCTTAAACTGACAGTTTTGGATTTGAATGGGTTTCTGTTTCAGTAATCTCTGAAAACAACAAAATAGTGAAGTGTACAATCTACAGTATTTCAGTGGAACACTTCCAGTGTCCACAGTTCCTAATAGAAATTGTCATATTATATTTCTTGCGTAAACCTTCTAAAAAATTTATTGTTTGCTTTATGATACAATTCTTAATATGGAGAAGAGCATAGGCATTTGTCCTAATGTCATCAGTCTCATATTTTTTAATTTCATACTTCTATAATATCTGTTTAAATAATAGACAAGATATCTCAAAAAAGAGTTTTCTTTTTTTTCTATATTAATTATTATTTAAATTATGGTGTAATGGTTTATATTATTCAGTGTACAGACATGTGAAAAAGATACCACCTCATCTTGAGAGCTTGTATATTGGTATTTATTTCTGGGTTCAGCAAATGCTACTACATTATCAACTTCGTGCATGCCATTCCCCATGAGAAAATATATACCTTTTATTGCTGTGAGACACTCAGAGTGCTCCAAAGAAGATGCATTGTGCCAATGTGTAGTATTTTTATTACTTAAAGTGTAGGAAAATTTATATCAGAAGAAAATCTAAACTGTTTCTTTGATGCTACTTTATACCAATATTCACAAACAGAACAGCACAAGGTCTTTTTTACCCAAGGCGGGACGGAAATTAAATAAAGTAACAACAAGGCTTGAAACAATCAGCAAGGAGAACTCTAATTGTTTTTTCTTTTAATTGTATTCTTCGTTTAATGTCTTTCTGTTCAGATATTACTGTGTCAAGCTAAGGAAAATGCCAAGAACAAGGCCAAGAGAGTTCTGTATATCTCTAATGACCACAGGCTCCATTAAATTAAATAGGAGCATTCCATGGAGCTAGGGGGGAGATAAGGATCTAATTAGTTTTGGCAATGTGCTCATATCAGGGAAAGGAAATATGAACGCAAAGATAAGATATAAAACACTGAAGTTGATAGAATGTTGTGATCCCTTTGGGTAGCCTTGATGTTACCTTTATTTGTAGTGGCTCTCTGATCCTAGAGATAGTAGCTCCAAAGTAAAGAAGTGCATTTGTCTTGTCCATGGCAGTTCTGCTGCCCGAGTATTAGAAATCCCGATTTCCTTTTCTTCGTTGTACCTCTCAGTAAGCAAAATAGTAACTGCGGATGAATATTTTAAAGTTTAGGGCACAAATTGCTGCCAAATAATGATAAAAGAAGCAATGGAAGCTGGTTTTGTCCTTTGAGCACTTGTAAACTTTTGACACTTTACAGCCATGTAGCTGCAGCTGTGAAGGAATGATGGGAACAGAAGCGGGCCAGGTCGAATCTGGGCCAGATGTGGAATATGGCTCCCAAAATTTTTAAAAAAACCCTATGATAATGAAGTTTTCTCAAATGCTGGAGGAGAAAATGAAAGAAAAGGTAAAGCTTGTGCTTCCACAAACCACCTATTCCATGTCCAGATCTTGCAGAATTTATGCTGGAGAAGCAAAAACATCTGTATGGGAAAAACAGGAAGGACTCTGTCTGTGTGTGTCCCTTTTTGTTTTCATTGTTTTCCCTATATTGTTTTCATTAAATATAATAGTGAGTAAGCTCAGTGGTATCAATAGCCATGGAAACAGTTTTGGAATTAGACAGAGCACATCAAAAGCTTGCTCAAAGCTGGTTTTTTTCAATGGAAAAATAATTCTAAAAATCATGTTCTGCTCAGAGGATGGAAGCCTATGCATAAGTTATGTGAATTGCACAGTCAAAGCCAAGAATTTCTCATGAAATATTGATGAATCATGAGTAAAATGGAGAAAATAGCAGTCTTCATATAGACACATGCTGGTAGTTTTTGCAATATTACAGTTCTGTATGTCCTGAAATTTTGCCTGTCTTACTGGCCTGTATTTAGCCAAAGTACATCATGTTGTACCAGAGAACTGTTCCTCATGGGAATTTCACCTTCTCACACCAGAGCTGATCTTATTCCAATATCTTCTGAAACTTGATCTTGCAATCTTTTGATTTTCTTTTTAGCAGTCTCAAACACAGTGCCAAGAGTATTTAGTTTTATCCACCACCATGCTACATCCTACTCCTGCTCAAACTTTTACAACATATGGTCTTTAAGAGAGTAAATTTATCCATCCATTTTTTTTTTTTAACCGACAGTCTCACTACCTTCCACTTCTCAATGCTGAAATGCTTAGTGCCCATGCTTTGAGTTGATTTAAGCCATTCCAAATTTTACTGTCCTCCTATTTTGTATTGACTATTCCTAATTCTTCCATAAGTGCATTTCAAGATCAGTGTAGCAGTTTGTCAATGCCGTGTTATGTACCAGGGAGCTGTAAGACACTGAAGCGTATAAAGCTTGTATTTTAGAATTGTTCTTTCATTGCTTTAGCTTCAGTGGGTTGCAATGACTTTCACTTCAGTTCTTTGAATAGTTTGGTAACCAAAACTGAAAACTGTCCTTTAAACTCTGACCTCTCTCGGTAAGGAAAAATATCACAGAATCACAGAATATGCTGAGTTGGAAGGGATCCACAAGGATCATCGAGTCCAACGCTGCACAGGACCATCCCCAGGAGTCACACCGTGTGCCTGAGACTATCATCCAGACACTTCTCGAACTCTGTCAGCCTTGGTGCTGTGCCCACTGCCCTGGGGAGCCTGTTCAGTGCCCAACCAACCTCTGGGAGAAGAACCTTCTTCTAATGTCCAACCTAAACCTGCCCTGACACAACTTCAGACCATTCCCTAGAGTCCTGTCACTGGTGACCACAGAGCAGAGCTCAGTGCCTGCCCCTCCTCTGCCCCTCATGAGGAAGTTGTAACTGCAGTGAGGTCTCCCCTCAGCCTCCTCTTCTCCAGGCTGAACAGACCAACCATGATAAACTCAAGAATCTGGAATCCCTTCACTGAGAGCTGCATACTAAGTTCACATGTGTGGTATGTCCATTTAAAAGTTTTAAAGGGTAATATAGGAATTGTGATTGGCACGGAGAAATTATTTAGCGAGGTATGTACACAAACACTCAGTTTGCTTGACTGAGAAAACTGAAAAAAACAGAAAAGGAAGAAGGAAAAGAGGATAAGTTCTTGGATTCGTAATACCCCCAGCTTGTGTTTCCATTGAGGGCAGGAATGGGAGCCCTTCCTGGGTACATGTGGGCTTAAGCTTGTTTGGCCTTATCTTGCCAGTCTCTCCTTTCTGGCAGTATAGATCATGTTTGGCTGCCATACCTGACACCACAAATCACAGTAACTGCATACTTCTTTTATGTCCTTGCTTGGAATATTCTCTGTGGAACTAGAAGATGCCACAACTCGTAATAATGGTGCAAATCAATATTGCAGAGATCAAGAAAACTGTTTGTTTAGCATTTCTAAAAATCACATTGATTATTATATTGCATGGTGCATGTAATCCAAATATGGATCCAAATATGGCCTGAGGAATGGAAACAAGCTGGCTAAGGAGAAATTATTACAAATGTCAAAGTGCTTTAGAAACAGTCTTCAGTGGATGGAAAATCTCCAAAAGGCTGTTAGGCTTTTTTTTTTTTTCCCCTCTCCTAATCGCTTACCCTTGTGTAATGGACTTGAATTGACACTGGGGAAATGAAAGATGAATCAAATGCATTTTCTGTCTTTTCATCAAAGCAGTCCTTTGTGTGGGTCTTCCTTGACCCACTTGCAAGTTGCATCTTCAGGCAATGAATTCATGCCAGTAATATTTCAGTGAGTGCCAAGCTGAGCCTAGCAGTGTTATTTTGGAACATGATTAAGGACTTTCCTTGATTTCCCTTGTCTTTAACTTCACTGGAATACTGGAAAAATACCAAACCCAAAAGCTGATGTGGAGCTGACAAAGTAATGAATCACCATTTCCAAGTCTATCAAATTTCAAGAATTAAGAGTAACTGCCTGATTCCCTCTTCCAGAGAAAATGCAGCATCAGAATGACATTAAGTCAAGATGGAAATTTGGAGAAGATATCTGTTTAAATAAATCTGTTCTGTAGGAGGGGGACATGAGGACATTGGTAATCTTCTTTCTGTGTAACAGCCTGAAAAATGCCATGCTGCTTCATGTTAGCTGGCAGATGAGAGAACCATGTTATCCTGTTTACCTGTGCTAGTACAGAATGTGCAGTAGCACAGCACATTTGAGTACATCTTATAGAATATGACTTGAATATTTACTTGATTTAAGTGGACTGGCAACAAATAGCTATATTTATGACATTTGTTTGGAATGGTGAAGAGCAAAGATATATAAAGCATTTAACTCAGGCTCTTTTGAATATTCACCACTACGCAGTAGGTGCTTGCTTTTATTTGGCTTGTGCCTGTGAACTTTCACAAACCTGAGCATTATTTATTATATATACTGGAGAGCTTCAGTAAATCTTTGAAGTTGTGGTTTATTGATAGACTACAGGTTCAAGTACTGGCTGTAAATAATACAATTTCATGATTAATACATTTTTTAATCCTTGAAGTAAGTCTCTTCTAGGAGTTACATACTCTGACCCCCAAAAGATCTCATGCCTCTTGATCCTCATAGTTTCGAACTTAGAGCTCACAAGGAACAATATTCTAGTATTACACTGCAGTCATGTTTTTGTCCTGGCCAAGGCCACACAAACGTGCCTTGAGGCCAATCTCTGGAGTCAACTGGCCCAAATCTGTGTCCTTACCTTACCTTGTGTCGTGTGTTCAGCCCACCCAGAAGCAGAGAATGCTCAGCTGTCAGCAAGCTGCGCTTTTAGCTCTGTGATAGATTTGGTAACGGGTCTTAAAGATCAAATGTATATGAAGTAATTTTAAAAATAAGGGGAAAAAAAGTATTCTGAAGTGCTGATAGCATAGGTTCAATTGGTGTGATGTTGGGCCAGTTGCAAGCAGTTAAATTCCAGTCATGTGAAAAATAAAAATGGCCATTGGCTCGAGTAACTGGTGTCTCAGCAAAGCACAAGCAGGAGATAAAACTGCTCAGGACTGGAGTTCTTACTGCTTGTACCCTTATGACACTGGTGACAATTGTCTAATGTTGGCCCAGTTGGAAAATGAAAGAGTTTAATTAACTGATGCATGGAAAGACGTGAATTAGGTTTTGTTTCTTTAAAGGCATAGACCATCAACATCATGATTTCCACAATAATGTAAGGAATTTTAATTTAAATCTAACCATCTTTCTTATCTTTATCCATATCAATTTTTGCATGCAAATGTATTTTGAGGAGAGACAGACTTGATGATATTCCAACACAACTTCAGAACAGAGGAACCTACAAGCAAACATATACTAACCATGCCAGGGCTTTTTGGTTCTCTCAGAAATTAATCATGCTTTGATACTACCTGCTATGTAGGGGTTTGAAAAACTCTCTGATTTATTTCAAAAGCGACATTTACCTTTGGAACAGCAATGCAATATCTCAAACCCTTCTTTGTGTTCCTTTCTCTGTAATTTAGACCCTAGACATACTTCATACCTTGACCATGCTTCCAGAAGGCTCACCAGTGATCCTTTGCAAGTTTTATGTTGATGTAGGATGCCATGCTCGTATTTTTAAAGGGAAGTAGCTCAAAGACAATTGTAAAATCAGTCTTCCCACTAGGTGGCAAAGAGAGACAGTGATTTGCAATGTATTTCTGCACATGGGAATATGAGGGTGAGAAGCAGCCAGCTATAGAGCCAGGTTTACAATAATACATCGTGATTTACTGGTTTAGCCTTTTGGAGTGAGGCTGAGTTAAAATAAGTGTGATTCTGGAAGACTGGAAGGAGCAGGTTGATTAAGGCAGTTGAGACTAGGCAAAAAAGCTATCTGCATGTAAGGAAAATTATCTAATTTCAGTTTGTCCATTTTAACAACCTACTTGAAAGGTGTGTGCTTCTCCCATTAATTTCTTGCAAACACCAGTATCCAGTGTAGGGGACCATGATGCTGTGGTCAGTTCAGCTAATTTGCTGAAGCAGTAGGCTTTTAAAAAAGGAATAGATTTAATGAAGAAATTTCCTCTAGTCATACTACAGGGTATTAGAAGTATGGGCTCTTTCTACTGCAGTTGCTGGAGTTATAGTAATCCATTGCTGCAGGTAAACCTATACATAATCCATGCATTTACAGCCCGCACCTGCAAGGTGTTTCCTTGATCTTGCAAGGTTATACCCCAAAAATGTGAAGCAGAAGCTTTCATAATGAAAAGTGTTCAGGATTTTGGGAGCTTCCCCTGCCCCTTTGGCCCCTTTTTAGTGGGATCAGGTTGGATGTGAGGTGATTGTGACGTAATATTTATTATGAAACTATAGCTGTACCAAGCAGCTGGAATTTGTTACCAGCATTTGTGGTTGGACTGTCAAAATATATTCTTTTCAGATTTATAAAGAATAGGAAGTTTCCTTTGGGATGAAAAAACGAAAGCTTCCTTTGTGGAATGTAAACAAAGCACTGCTATTGGTATTGTTCAAATTGTATGATTTTTTTTTTTTTTTGCAAAATCCAGCTTCTGTTTCAGGTATTCTTCCTACTTGAAAGGTAACAATGAAGCTCAAGAAACTCTATTACAAGAAGTGGGAGAAAACTACATATGTAGTTTCTGTGTACTTTCTGTTGTAGTTTCTTTTTGCTTATTTTTAAGAGCTCAGATATCTCAATGAATTATAGAAACTTGAAATTTGAAAGAGGCAAATAATACTGACACACAGGTGGTCTTTTGCTCAGAAAATCCCCACACTTCTCAGGACAGATTTTGAGGTAATAATAAAAAAGTGGGTTTTTTCACCCTCATATATTTAAGAATATTAGACTCATGTTTATAAACTTATTACATAGAGAATGGCAGTAGAACATGGTGGGAAGAGATCACGAAGAAAGAGAAAACTAGTTTTAAAAGAAGACAGCCTTTCCAGTGAACAGTGATCACGATGTTTGGTTTATGTCTTTGATGGTGAGGCACAGGAATAGACAGGTACTTCTTGCAAGAAGGATTATTAATCAATTATTGATGGAATTTCTGTGCTAGGTAGTTAAAAAAGGTGCATTCAATTAGGATCTTGGAAGGAAAAACGCTGAAAGTACTTTTTCTAGAAAAAAGGTTGATAGTTCAAGGAAGCTGGTAATGAGAATGGTGGGGCTGGAAGAAAGGACTATGGAGATTAAGAATATGGACGATGGCAGGAGGACGTGAAAGCTGAGAAGATGTTTAAGTCATTAGGTCTGCATATATACACAGATGATGTTTCAGATAAATATGAGGAGTTTGATAGTGATATTGGGAGTGTCAAAAAGCCTTGAAGACACTTAGACAAGTCAAGGGGAAAGGATATTCTGATGGGAATAGCAGAGCTGCAGTTTGAACAAAATAAGGAAAGCAAGTAGCAAAGGCAAGAGGCTCCAGCATTTGAGGTACAAGAGGATGAAGCTACATTATGTGTGCATGGAAGAAGAGAAAGAAACTACTTTTAGAACTGTCAAGTTAAAATTTGAAATGTTTATTTGATAGAAACAGTGCCTGTGTGGGAAGTAACATTCAAGGATAAAATTTCGCTGTGCCTGAAGAAGAAACTGCCTGCTGAAAAACTCTCCCATATATTATGTGGAATTAACACAATAGCTTTAATCCTGTTGTGACATAGAAAACGTGTTTTTTATAAAGAGGATTGTTTTGGAAAGGCAGTCTCAATTTTCTTGCTAGAGAAGAGACAAAATGTTCTCTTGGCTTGCCACTGCTATCTGAGCATCCAACAGAAGTGGACCAATCAAAGAGAAACCCTAAAATAACAAGAATAAAGCTTGTGTGAAAACTCACTGTTCTGTATAAAATTTAAGGATTTTTTTTTTTCCGAGGAGTGACTGTATTAAAAACATGTATCATCCAACTGGATTCAGGAGTATTGCGTTCAGTAGATTTTTTTTTCTGTAAGAGTGCCTTGAAGGGTACCAGCTCTTTCACCTGCTTTCATGTGGTTTGGTCATCTCAATAATGACCACTTTGTTCAAATGTCAGTCCTGATCTGGAGGAAAAACCAGTTTCTCTATAATGTGTTTCTTCGTAGATTAAATTTAAAATGCACAGTCTATTCTCCACCTTCTAATGAGGAGATAATCTGAAAAGCCCAGAAGGTTTTTTAGTAGCGTGGTTCTGGAATTTCAGATATACTTTGGATGCTAATTTCTCCTCAGATTGCAGCAGCTCACTGGAGAGCTAAATGTTCGGGCCAACATAGTCAACATAATAATGTGCTTTATGCTTCTTCATAGAACACATCCAAAGCGTAAGGAAGGTCCAGACTTTTAAATGGCTGAATACTTAGCAGGAAACCCCTGAAATGATATCAGAATTTTACTTTACATTTCACTTAGTCTAAGTTAATTGAACTCTGTTTCAAAGTAGGAGGGCAAAAAGAACTTTTCCAGATCTCCAAAGGGTGCTCAGGAAAGCAAAGCATGTTCCAGCATCTCTGAGCTTGAGCAAATAATTACCCATAGACATCTGATGGTACTTTCTACTTCAGATTTATATTTATCATATGACTAGAACCAGAACTTACAGAGCCTCTTAAAAGCTACTTGAGTGATCTAAAAGTGTTCTCCAAAAATGTTTGGTTGACAGAGCTCACTGCTATAGCTCCAGGTAACATACAGTGTTTGAAGACATACTGATAAGTGGTGAAAAACATTGAATAGGACATTTTTGAAAAAGAATAAAGGAGTAAGGAATCCCCCAGAAGTATTGTTTCTAGGTAATATCTATGTGTCACTTAAACATCTTATCTTTATGTTTAAGCTCTACTCAGCTTATGGTAGAGCTGTGGCTGTAAAAATCTCATTGATCTTCATCGTACAAATTCTAAATAGTTACAGATTATATATATATATATAAAAAACTATAAATATATTGATAAATATTCATATTTTAAAATAGTGACGACATGCTTTCCCTTACAGGAATATCTACATAAATTCAACATCTTAAAACCTAAACTTCGTCAAATGAGTTTTAGAACAGCTAGTGAAAGAGCTATCTGGATTGTTAATATTGATTTTTTCTTTACACATACTGGAAAAACATGGACATTTCAAGGGTTAGAGTCAAGCTAGTAATGTGACGGTTTTGTTTGTTTAAATTAAAGAACAGGCATCTCACAGTGTGATCTCTGGCAAAATAAAGCATATATACAGGACTCTATTTATAGAGACTTAAAGGACAGTAAAATAATTAAAGGACAAAATTTGGTAGTCTTTTTAGTCAGACAGAAAAGTCCAGGAAAAACAAAAGGCTAAAAGTCAAGGGAGAGAATTTTGTGAATGTTATTCTGTGTATATATTAAATGTTGAGGATAATTAAAATGGAGTTGTTTACAAAGAGTTCTGTATTTTTTCATCACTAGGAAATAAAGTCTAGATTGGTTATATTTCTGAAAGAAAATGTCTTGCTCACACCCAACTGTTGGACTGTGAAGCTGAAATTAGTGCATGAACATCAGCTAGTGCTAAACAGGAGGTTAAAGTACACAGTTAAAATGGGCTTTTCTAGACTTAAAAGGCTGTAATGTGTGAAAGAGAAGCATTGCAGTACCTAGCTGTGAACTCAGTGAATCAATTCGCTTTGTACTCTTTATATAGTAAGCAACAGTTCTGGCTTCAGTCTCATATTAAATTATTTTCATGACAATTCTGTTATGTTGGAGTGAGTTAAATGGTGAAAGTCTGTGTTTGAAGAGGATACTCAAAATGTATTTATGTTAAACAAAAAAAAGAAAAAGTAGCCTTGAGGTCTTTGACCTTTTATGTTTAACTTGCAGTGGGAATCCAGCTTTTTATTATAGCTGGTACTAACCCAGTGATTTTGTAGTCAGGCTGAGCTGAATTCCATTTAATCAAAAATTGAATTTTCAGATTTGGACTGCAAAATTATTATTTATATGGTGTAAAGAAGTACAATGAGCATAGGCTGGCTTTCAGATCTAGGGTATTCTGTATGCTAGAGATGACTTTTCAAAATTTGTTTTGCAAGCCCATTGGATTTGATGTGCAGTCACTGCGAGGAGAACAAAACACAGAGCCCTATGAAGTAATTTCTTACATGGTCCTTTTCTTACTTGAAACACACTTTAAAGCTAAAACTTGGCTTTGTTGTGCTGTTGAAATACCACTGCTATTCAAATGATGCCGGGATGTTTACTGTCAGAGCAATAGTCAAAGGCAAAAAGATGCCAGTGTCTCCAGGATGTGCTTAGACGTTCTTCAGTTTTGGCACTGCTGAGCACTCAGCACCTTCCTCATCCCTGAGCCTTGCTGGGTCTCACAAACCACGCACTTCAGTACCCATCTCAGCATTAAAAAACACTTGATGAAATCCATGCTGAAAGCATGCCTGGGACAGAAGAGCATTTCTGCTGCATGTGGGAGACCCGGCTTGATTTCCTTTTGATAAAGTGGATTGTAGCCCTTACCTCCAGCCTCCCAAGCGAGTGCCCCCTTTCTGGCAGCACAGGATGTTCTGGTTGCTTCTCAGTCTCAGATGACTGTTTATACCTATTACTGTGAGTCTCTCTTTCTTTACTTACAGACTAACATGAGGCAATTGCCCTTCCTGGATGTCAGAAGAAGAAAGAAAGCTCACCTGAATATACGTCCTTAAGTCCTAAAGCTGATTCATGTCCTACACAGCTTTCATTAACAGCACTAACAGGACTGCAGCTGACAGTTTTTGGGCATCTTTGCTCAGCTGCTGAGGTATGCTGTGCATTATCACACTGAGCTGAAACCCCTAATTTTGAAGTCCTCACGGTTTTTGTGCACGGTGGAAGGAGGACTAAATACTTTATTGTTTGCTCTGGATTCCAGTTAGTGTAGTGTCAGTCCCAGCAGATGAGTCCTGCTGTGAACCTGGTCTTTCAGCCTGTGTGTGCTCTCATCTGATCATCTGTTACAGGTTGTGACCTGTAGTATAAATTCACAGTGGACCATGTTGGAATAAATACCTTAAGATACACATTATAATGCAGCAGACCATAGCAGTTGCATATAAAACTTTATAGCATATCATGAAAACATTTACAACTAATTAGTTTAAAGCAATAGACTACCATAATTATCATCTAGTAAATAATTAGTATTAATAACTTAGAGGATTAATTACTTTGCTTCTGAAGCACTTTGAAGATGGAAAGCAAAGAATAACTGCAACGTATCATGACCTGTATTCCCTTATAACTGAATGTAACATATTGTCTAAAATGTGCCTTCTTGCTTATGCAAAATTGTATTTCATTAGGCCAGTATGTGGCAGCATTATTGGCTGGATCTGACAGGATTTTGTTGCTATGAAACCCATTCAGAAAAGTGCTCCTTTCTCCAATCTAAATGAGGGATTGCAGCTCTCCTATAGGGAGATCTAAGACTTGGAGGAGAATGCAATTAAGATTCATCATGCATTGGGAGTGAAATTCATCCCCGTACATTGATCTGTAATATATTTTTGTATGCGTAGTAGCATTAAGAATCTCATTACTACGTACTGAGAGCAGGATTTGCCCCTGGAAGAATTAACTGCAACTAGTTCAAAGGTGCTGTTCAAGAATCCCTGCAGCACTTGTGCATCACAAAAGCCCCACATTAAAGTTCCTAATTTTCCAAAGTACCAAATGCCAAGATCGCCCAATGATCTTAGTGGGAGCAGTGGCTGCTTTTCAAAACTCTGAGTGCAGCATCCTTTGCATAGGCTCTGAATTTATTTAGTATGAAACAGAGATCTGGGTTTGTGAGAGATCTGTTGGCTTGTCAGTGCTTCTTAGCAGCTATGCAAGACTGTGCAGAACTAAAACAACAGTTTAATTGTAATTTTCTTCTGTATTCCACGTGTTCAAGAAAACAGAATGGTGGGTAATGCTGAGTGTTAGACATCTGTAAAGGTTTGTATGTTGACCTCTAATCTAAATGCTGTAGTTTTCTGAAAACTGAAAATAATCTGACTTGTCCCTTCCACAAATGGAAAAAAAAAAATCTAGTAATTAAACCTCACTGTACATGATGGCAAATTTACTGCATGAATATTAAAGGGTGATTAATGGAGTTATAAACCTCTAAAACCAAGGGATGATAAGGAAAATCCTGTGATAAATCCCTAACTTCAGCAGCACCGGCAAACATTTATATCTAGATATTGCAACAGTCTTGATCAGTGTATTGGCAGGAGACAGAAGCCAACTGCAGTACAGTCTTAGACACGAAGAGTCAGTGAGTGACCTTCAGCTCCCTTAAATATTTTTAGAGCAATTATGCTAATACTTGTTCATACGCACCAAAAGCCTTTATGATAGTTTCATTTATCCTTTCTAGAATTATGTCAAAGTGCACCAAAAGTATATTAACTACAGACAAGTGATGAGCTATTCAGCAGGATCTTAAACCACGGTGAAGAAGAGGTTTAATAATCTGAATATGATGTTGGTATTACAATGCCTACAATCCTTAAATATTTCCTTCTATTTCCTTCAATTCTGGGGTGAAGGAGATTAAAAACACAAGGGCCCAGTGTTAAACATAGCATGTTTCTAACTTCACTGAGTTTACATATGAGATGCAACTGCATTTATTTCTCCGAGTGAAAGCATACTGCTCATTAACTGAGAGTTTTGATTTTACTTATGGACTTTTTTGTAACTCTGAGGAATTCATTAAAAGTGTTTGTAGCCCTTTGAAGTTCCATATGCTCTGCCGTGTATAAGTCCTAAACCATAAACGTATTGTTTGCTCTTTCCTAAATTTCAGGAAAGGCCGGTTATTTATTCTCAAAGTTTATAAAGACCATAGACTTAGATGATGATGCATAGGACCAGGAATTGGACCTGGTGATCCTGATGGGTCCCTTCCAACTCATCATATTCTATGATTCTGTGGTTAAGTTCTATGTAGTTAAACCCTGTACCACGTCCTTTTAAAGTAATTAAGACTTCTGGGTTGGAAGGGACCTTTAAAGGTCAGCTAGCTCCAAACCATCTGCCATGAGCAGGACATCTTCCACTAGATCAGGTTCCTCAAATCAGTGGACATCAGGTTTGATTTGCCATTTTCTCCTCGGCATAAGCATTTGCAGTGCCTTTGTTTAAACCGGATGTCAAAAGCATAGCTGGTTGTGAAAAATTGACAATTCTGCTACCTGTTTTCCCAGCTTGGCAAGAGTTTCTTTCTCCTTCAACTCAAACAGCCTTGGGTCTGGAAGGTCTTGGTCTCAGGTGAGGAGAAACAGGATAAAAAAAGTAATCCCTGCCAGCAACTTGTTCTCACATCTCCCTCAGACATTTTCCTGTATCTCTGCAATCCAGTCACAGTTAGGCTTGGGGAAATTCTCACTCTGACCCAGAGGATGTAGGACTCTCCTCTTCATCTTGCTTCCTACTGAAACAGAACAGGGCTTTCTTAAGGAATTAACTAAAAGAGAGTTAGTACCCTGCTCCGGCAGGGATGCTTTAGTTAGGATGAAATATAACAAAACCAGCTTGTTCTGTATTACTGACTGTACTGAGGTAAGAGATAGAAGGGATGTACTTTGAGTAACTTAGGGAACATAAAATAAAGATAGCGTGGACACCCGAAGGAGATAGGAAGTCCATGAGTCAAGAGGGGTTTTGAAAGCCCTGGAAACTAAATCAGTGAACAATGAAAGTTATCAAAGATGAAGAGAGAAAACAACCCCTACCAAGGCTGAAGAAACCGGAAAGACCACCAGAGATCTCCTCAAAAGGACAATTCCACCTCAAGCACCGCCTAGACTCCGCCTATTATGAATATGATAATTAGATGTTGAAATCAAATGAATATGTATGTAAAAATGTTGTAACCCCTCATGAAAACTGTATAAATAATCTGATTTTTCACTGAGAACTCCAGAGTTAGTTTTACCCGGTGAGAACTGGCTAACTCTCCAACGTTGCTAGAAATAAATACCTTTGCTGCTTAAAGACAAAATTTGCCTCTGAGCAGTTTTTCAGTGCCGTTTTGGTATCACTACCACTCCCCACCTATCCTGATTCAAATCTGGAAGCTGCCAGATGATTTTTAAAGAGCAGCAGATCTCCACCCTAAACAGCAAAGAGACTTACCCTAAAAGGAGAGGTCACAGCTGAAAGCCCTTACACGTTCAGTATAGGTTCTCACACACTACTTTGGGGGTATTTTCCATTGTTTTTCAAATGATAGACACTGGTCAAGTTCTACAGCCTGTGTTCCAATGGCAGCAACATCTACAGAATTAAGCTGTCTCTAATTAACATGTTTGTTGGCAGTTTCTACAGTGAGATCCAGAACTGAATAGGGCTGAAGATTAATGCATTCCAGCATTTTCAGAATAGCTGTTTCTGGCTATAACTTACTTGCTGTAGTGAGAATGAAAGTTGGTGCAGGTTCTGCCTCTGGTGTGACAATCCTCTCAGTGAAAAAAATAATCTGTCTTCAAGACTCTCAGTTTGATGTCATCAATAAGCATTTCATTATCTTTTATAAGCAAGTCATAAAGAAGAAAACTATTTCTCACATTAGCAAGTTCTCTGATATCTGAAGCATTACAGGTTTTACAGGAAGAGTGATAACAAAGAAACCTGGAGGACAATGGGGTTTTGGAGACTGCCTGTGACTTCTGCCAAGGAGGCAAGGATAGTGCATATCATATCTTTGAGGCACATAAGTGCTGAATGTAAATCAGCATTACTGCCTCATTCATCAGCATGGTGTCTTTAATTGTGAAGCTGGAAGATTAATTTACAGTCTGGAAAAGAGCCCAATTTTCAGGAGAAGCATTTGTATTGACTGATCAATGCAACAGTGAAGAAGTGATTGTGCATAACCCGTGAATCATTTTTTGATCCAAGAAAAAAAGCAAATACTATAGCCATGAACAGCAACTAATTTTATTCCTTAGGTTCCTGGATACATGAAGATTATGGCATTATTTAAGTGTTACATCATTGTACCTGATGTCAAGTTCATGAATACTAATTTTTTTTTTTTACTGAACAAACGAGAAGGGCAGTGTATTAAATATTAAGCTATGTTAAGAGCTAGGCAGTATGATTTTATTTCTTGCCCAAAGTCTTGCAAACCTGTAAGTTTTGTTCTTAATTTCTTAACTGTTACTGAAATGTCTCTCCCTTTGGTGGATCCCCAGTAGAAACAGGACAAACTGTGAAGATGGATCAATAGTTACACATACTTCCTATGGAGAATTAGTTGCAGTAGTCCTTCTGTCTGGTCCTGCCCATAACTACATCTCCAGAATGTAGTTTTTACTGTGATTAAAGCATATAAAATAATACCTGTGTCCACATATGCCAAGACCTGAGCATGGAAATAAGGAATATAAGGAACAAAAATAAGGAAAATATTTTCATTCTTTTTTTTTTTTTCCCCTTTCAGAAAGCAGAACAGATATCAGGATTCACCTGGAAGGCTCTTTCATGTCACTGTTTCTTTAGCCATCCAACATTCTTTGTTATGACTCTCCCTGCTAAACCTGTAATGCTTCAGATATCAGGGAACTTGCTAATACAAGAAACAGTTTCCTTCTTGATGACCTGTTATAAAAGCCAATGAAATGCTTATTGATGACACCGATTGCATGTTAAGCATGTTGTTTCAGCAGGTCTGGAGTACAAAGAAATAGCAGCTGAAGAGCAGCTAAGACCATCCTCCAATTACCTGCTGGGTGCCTAGATGGTTGTATGGTGTGACATCTCTCCCTTGGCACATTAGTAAAGCAGTATTTTAACATGCATTCTTCACTTTTAGGCATTCCACTGATAGGAAGGTTCCTGACCATGGTTGGGAAGATACTTCTGAGTGGTTTCAGAACTGCTTTCATCACATCCTGAACAGATGGCACTGAGCAAAGATCGCACTTGCGTTGTCACCTTCAAGTTGTTGATTCAAATGGGTAGAGGATGCTGACAGTGAGGGGAACATGATCCTAGTGGTAGGAAGAACATCTGTCTTTTTTTGCCCATTGCTTTTCAAATGCTGTAGGCATGAAAGTGTTTTGGTGTTGTTTATTATGTCCCTGAAGGATAAAGGCAAAGGAGTTTGGACTTCCAGCTTAGGCAACTCTTTGAATTCACTTGCTTCTTCAAGTTGGCTCAGACTTTATCTACTTTTTAGGCACCAGAAAGGGGACTTTATAAATATTTTCAAGGAATCAGTAATAGATATTCGACACTGCTGAATAGTTGTTCAAAGCCCTTTTGGTGTTATTTTTGGAAAAGAAGTAAATCACACAAGTCACACTGCTTTGCTGCCTGGGGAGTCCCAGGTTCAGCTCAGAGGAAAAGTGTTTTTCAAACATTATCATGAGTGTGTTTGGATCTCAACAGTAGACTGCTTATAAGATAGGAAGAAAAAAAAAGAATTGGAAATCTGAATTATCTTCTATTTTGTGTCTACATTTTTCTTGATTATTCTTTGCCTTAGACACCAAGTACACATTCAGTTTTCTCAATAGCAGCTGTGTTTTCTCTTCATTTGGCCCTTGAAGGCTGCTGGATCAGAGAAAGCTCAAGTTTTCTCATCATTCCAATTGCAGAGCACGCAGAAAGCAAATTTGTTTGAATTGCTAGTTAGGGTGGGCTCAGACCTGCACTTCCATTTCAGTATAGACTGACCTGGTGTTTCCATCCCACTAATACTGCTGCAGTCATATCAGACATACTAAATGACATCATACTAAATGATTTGCACAAAAAAAGAGACTTCTTTCCTGTTCTATGATGTTCATGTAGGAAAAAAAAAGTCTATAACACTATCAGTCAATATTCAACGGTGGCTTTTTCCTGCAAAGAACACAGTACCGGACATGTCAGACTATGTATTGAGATGCATCGCTATTTTCTCAAGTGCTTTTTCAAGTTTTAGGTTAACTGGCTTATATTTTAGTGCAATAGACCTCTCTTTGCAATTCTTTGTTTTGTTCAACATTAATACTGGTTTTTTTCTTTGCAGGTTCAGGATTTTATAGATCAGTAGACTGCCCTAATCAATTCTTAGTGCATTCTCTCACATCTTTCTGTCACCACTTAGCCATGTTTTGTACACTGATTTCTCTCAGTTCCCCTTTGCAGTTCAGTCCTCTCAGCTGTATATATTCTTGTTGTGATAATATTTTACAGTGTTTTCATGTACTGAGACAGAACACTGGAGTGGGACAAACTCTAAAAAATTTCTATTAACTTGTTAAAAATACTGTTATTTGCTTCAGTTGTGCCTTCCACGTCTGCAGTCACCCTCTGAAATTTCTCCCATCACTACAAAGAGTCCTTAAGCAAAGCACATTTACTACGTTGTCCAAAATCTGAAATCACACAGCTCCCATTTAATTTTTTCCCCAATATTTCCCTAATTTTAGGCATCCTGAATAACAGCTAACATTAGCTTTATTGTATAAGCTTGTTGCACCCATTTGGCTTGCAGTGTATTCCTGGTAAGTGTTTTGTTTGTCTCCTTTTTCTGTGCACATTCTACGTGTCTTGTCTTTTTCAGACTGCAAATTTTTTTGTTTTGTTTTGTGTTTTTTTGACTTGCTCAAAAAAAGCTTTTATGGTATTTTTATTTTACCTGGAATGTGCTGGCATTAATAATTTTTACAGCATAAAGATACTGTTCCGTGTATATATTTTTATTTTATCTGTAGTTGTCTTATGTATCTGTGTATAGTACCACTAAAATGATGTTCTAGGTTACATTATTGCTGTAACTGCAAAGAGAGTTATCTGATAAAGTTTAAGAGAATGCATCCTTCACTATTCTTAACCCTAAAATAATATTAAACATTCCTATAATAATGTGAGCGATGTCCCTGTGAGTTGGAACTATCTGCCTTGAGAGAAATTCCAGCCGGTGACAATCCTATCAAATGAAATAATGAGGAGTCCTCATCCATATTCTTCTAGGAATGAGTCAGATGTCTGGCCTTTCCTCCAATTGCTTTTCCTACACTTTCATAGACCAAATATTGCATATATTGCAAGCCAAAAAATTATCACCAGATAATCCCTTTTCTTCAGAGCTCCATATTTTTGAAATTTTCATTAGATATTTAGCAGATTTTTTCATGATTATGATTAACTATCTCCAAGTTTTGGACATAGTCTCTGTGTAGAATAGTTGTAATTGTCAAAAACACAGGACAAGATTTTATTACCTGGGCATTACCAGAATTAAGTGCTTAGAAACAAAAGGAGCATTAGAGATATTACATGCATAATTTACAGGATTGGGACTAACCTTTTCAAATCATTTGACTATTCGCTGTAATAAAATAAATGATGACAGCCTTTGACAGAGAGGATTTCCTAAGTCACTAAGAATTCTGCTATCATTTGATGTTGTAAAACCCTCTTCTCCCACTGCAAGATTTCTGTAAGGTCACTGGGAATTACTGTGGGCTGCCATGGGGGGACAAGACCTGGTATAACTTATGAAGTTATAGGGTGCCTGTGCTACAGCATAAACTCTGATACACCTCAAGGACCACGCTAAGCAGAGGTGGCTTAGACCAAGCAGCACTGTCCCAAAAAGTGCTCAGCCACCACCCAAGGCCGTTTCCCAGTGTGCAGTTCAGGTGTGATTACTCTGATTCGGGAATAAGACAGTTCAGCTGCACAGAAATAAACTGTGCTGTGATGGGTTACCCAGAGCCACTGCATAATCCTTCACCTCTCCCCAGACTGGATCAGGCATAGCCTGGATGTATTCACCTAACATCAGACGGGGAATAGATTGCTTTAAAAGGGTTGAGAAGGCATGAGGGGCACACCTGGCAAGCTTTTTATCTTTGCATACTATAAATAGTTGCAGCTGAAATGCATGCTCTCGAGTGTTTGCGTACTGTCTGGATTTGCATTTTTACCTCAATAAAATCTATCGCTTAGACCTGGCAAACATTTGTTCTGCTTTGCATCACCTATAAACTGCATTGACATATTATAACTGTCCTCCACTGCAGCTGGTACAATTTTACACACTATAAATCAGGATGGAACTTGTCTTTATGTCTGTCTACAGCCATAATATTTCCTACCTGATTATCACCTGCAGTGCAATTATTTTATCCAAGGCTTTTCTAGATTTACTTGTGTTAGGCACACAGACACAGGTACTGTGTAGTGGAAGGTATATTACCTGTATGATATACTTGACTCTTTTCCCCAAACCATTCAGAAAAGCACTGGTTTCTCTTTGTGATGTTGTTTCATGTTGGTCAGCTCCTATGCTAATAAATAATGCTAAATAACTTCCAATTACATCACTAAAGTTGAAATAATAGAATTAATATTATTTTGAATAATATGTTGATTAAAAAAAATATTTATTTTGTGGTGGTCAATATATATCATCCAGAATCTTTTCATTTCTGTGACATATCTCTGCCATTTTGTTGTTCCCTTGTTGACTTCTAGCTGCTCTGCCCTTCATTTATTTGGTTTTTTCCAGTTCTACCAGATTACGTCCAGCAAATAAAAAAGTAGATCAACTATAGCTTGTGAAACTATGTAGAAATCTTGTATTTTTGTTTGAGGAAAATAAACCAAAACCCCTGCATGTTTTATTAAAGTACTTTAGCTGTCAGGTATGCAAACATTATGTTGTAGATCCATTCACAGTGATGTTAAATGGCAATCATCCATTAATCATTTGAATGGGCAGATCCAGGTTCTCTGTACACTCTGTCCTTGAAGATCTACACAAAACTGGCGTGTTGTGAATCACTGTGGGTGAATCAGACTTTTTATGGTGTTTTCTCTTGAGTGTTGCAAGGAGGTTATTGAAACAGTGTTCTGCAGTTATGTTTTCTGTCGCTGCAATTGTCACAACCACCAATAAAAAATATTTTAGCATTGCCTGCCACGAAGCAGAAATACAGGATGTTTCAAAAGGCTTTCTAGGGCACCTGCTTAGGATGTAGAAACAATTCTTTTTAGTTCAACAGTTATGGATTTGTAACAACACCAGCATTTTACAGTTTATGCAAGTGAGTTTTCTAAATTCAGATTGAAAATAGCAAGGGAATGTATTATGTGGGCAAACTAGACTTCATCCTATGGCTGTTGCCCGGGTGAAATGTTTTCAGCAAATCACAGTCTTTATGCTGTCCTTGGATCTTCTGCAGTCTCAGCTGCCACTGCTGTATAATGTACATTGATTTCTATTTGGTATTCAGACAGAGAGAAAGCTGTTTAATCATTTGGTTTCTGACTTGTTAATAAAAAACCTGTCTTCTTTAATAAGTTTATTTTAGAAAAAACTACAGTCTCTGCCACAATTTGACATACTTTCTTATGTTTTTTAAAGTAACAAATGATGCTGAGGATGAGACGATATCACTGTAATTTCTTCTTACCAAGTGAATGCCTTTGTGATTTGCAGTGCTGTTCAACACACAGAGAATGAAAGCTATTTAATCATTCTCCATATGAATTGTAAATAAATTTTTACAGTTGTCCCACATTGAGGGAAATGAAAGAAAAAGGAGAGAGACCTGTTCTCATTGTAAGAAAACCATTTCTAATAGTGCAGAGTGACGTGTCTGTACCCAAATGTGAACATCTTTTATATCACTAACAGTTTTCCACCCCATCACATCTCGTTGATATTCTGCTTCATTAAAGTCTCATGATAGAATCTAAGTTATTAATATGCAGAGGTAATTTTATATAAGATTGGGGAAAAAAAACCCCCAAGTCTAATAATATAATTACTGATGTTATATGATGGGAAATCACTAATATGATTAGAAGTGCCTGACAGATTACAGTAAGAGATTTGATAAAGTCCACCTGGGTTTGGAGAAGTCAATTGATCCGAGTACCAGCTGCTGCAGGGAAGAGGGAATGGAGGAAGCAGCAGGATTGGACTGCAGTCAGAAGAGTATAAATCAGTTTCTTTTAGTGGGTCTGCAGCTGGTTTGCTCTTTGTAGCCAGACTGTTCTCTGCATTAAAGGTGTTAGTCCAGTTTAGCACTTGGTTCCGTAACAATCTATAACTATAGGTAAGTCTTTGTCAATGAAATAAGGAATTACATTGTGAAGTACACCAAGTTAAAGTTTTCAGGAGCATCTACCATTCCGCATTTCGTTGGCTACAGAAGAAAATTTAGTCCATAGAGTCACATAAATCCCTTTTGCACTTATTACTGGTGTAAAGCTTGGAGATCTACAGTGAAATTGTGGGACAGCAGCTGAGCCACAAGGGGTTTCATACAAAAGGCATTTAAAAGGTTTGTTCAGTATGAAGGCAGAAGAATTTCTTTGTTTCAGGTGTTCAACATGCATCAGCTCTATGAAGTGGAATTCTATGGAATTCTATGGAATTCTTCAGGCATGTGTAAGAATAATGTTTAGACAAAGCAGCTCGGAGTGTTTGAGCTAAAAGCTTCCCAGAGGTAGCTCGTACACGACTTCTGCGTCACATGATGTGTGGTGGCCTGACTGAAAATGAAGAATTTTCTAGATTTTGTAAAATTTTACCCAGAGTGAGTTTCTTCTGTTAGCGTGGTGTAGGTGACACTTCCAGGGATGTGGCACAACTTCTCTGGGCAACTTGTTCAGGTGCCTCACCACCCTCACAGTAAAGAATTTCTTTCTAATATCCAATATAAGCCTACATTCTTTCAGTTCAAAGCCAATCTCTCTTGCCCTATCACTCCATGCCCTTGTCAAAAGTCCCTCTCCAGCTCTCTTGTAGCCTCTTTAGGTACTAGAAGGTGTTAGAAGGTCTCAGAAGATAATGAAAAGTCTCTGCTTGTGTTTTCCTTCCGTTGGTACTGATTCCACTGGGACTTGATCTCAGATAAGCGGTTCTTTGGACTTAGTGGTCAGAGAGTCTCCAAGCTTTAAGGTTATTCTGCTTTTTTCTCAAGTGTTACAGTTTTCATCATAACCCTCTCAGCTTGGTGGCTAGTGAAGGAAATGCCCCTTCCCAGCTGGAAAACTGTGTAACATGAGCAAGCAAGGACCCAAACTTGAAAGTGGAAACAATCTGTATGCCAACCCTGGAGACCCCAAAGCTTATTTCCTCCAAAAATAGAAGCAGTTATAAGGAATCAGACTATTTAGGTAAATGTCTGCTCTGCTGAGAATGTATATTGCTGAATGATTCCTAAAACATGCCTTTGCAAATATTATACTGCAGAAATACAACATGACTATGTAGAGCAATTATTTTGCCATAAATTGGTAGTTTATACCACTGTGACATATATGCAATATCTGTGGGTCATATCCTCACCTAAAGACAAAGTTTATGCACGGCAGATTAGGGGACAAGGAAGAAAAATGGTGGTTCAGACAGACTTAAAAAATTTCTTAATCCTCAGGACATCTTCGGCCTGTGGGAGTTCTGTCAAGAATCCCTTGAGTACAGCATTTTTAAATGCAAGACAGATTGTAAAGGCATGAAAAGGTTTCTGAGCCATTCAATAAAACCTGAGGATTAATTCCTTTCATGTTTCCTGCAGGAGCAAGTATTATAGAATTAATACCATCAGAGGCAGATATCTGTTTCCTTTCATCCTGCTGCCGTGCAGCACTTCAGACAGCCTGGCTCTGCCTTCTTGAGGACCTCTTCACAGGTATTTGAAAGCTGCTGTTCAGTCCTCCAGAGGCTGGCTCTTCTCCAGGCTTCTTCTCTAGGTCCTCCTGAATGGCAGCACTGCCCACCCTGCCACTGAGAGTCTCAGCTGGTCCCTCGTTTATAGTCATCTGCTAATTGCCTGAGCTTCGTCATCTCTTCCTCTTCATTGGAGGAGGTGAGTGAACACCGATGAAGATGTTAAACAGGATAAGTCCCAGTATGGTTCCCAAAGCACCACTTTGGCACAAGGACCCCTGCCAGGTGGGCTACTCCATCCAGTTAGACATGAGTACCCTTCCATCCAGCCAGGTGTTTCTACTAATCTAACTGTTCTCCTGTACAGACCATAATGTCCTAACTGGGCTACAAGAGTATAGTGGGAGACAGTGCCAAAACTCTGCTAAAGCCAAGGTAAATGACAACCACATCTCTCCCCTTGTCCACAAACCTAGATATTTTATCATGGAGGGCAGCCAGGTTGGTCAGGATTATTTAACCGTGCTAAATATATGCTGGCTGTCCCCGATCACCTTGTTCCCCTCAATGTGCCCAGAACTGTGCTGCAAAGGGCTTGTCCCATGATACGCCGCCAGTGTTCAACACCATCAGGTCAGGAATCTTTTATCACAAGCGAAAAATGGGTCAGATGCTTAAAAGATCTAGGTGTTGTGTGTTTTATAGCATTTTGTAGAAAAAATATAGATCTATTATCTTCACTTTTTTGGTAGCTCAATAATGCAGGTGCTTCATGTAAGATATTTTCTGGCCCAGTAGTCAGCAATAATGAAAGCTAGGTAATTGAAGCAGGTATAATATGCCACTTGTCACTATCAAAGCTCTATAATATTGGGAATCTCATATTTGGGCTCTCACTATCAAACAAGCAAATACCTTCCTGCTGGAGACAGGGTCAGAGTTTGCATTGCAATCCTAAGGGTGGATATGGGTGTCCTACTTAGTGCCAACTGGCTTCTGAATGATATTTATCTAAGCTCTGTGCTTTATTGGTATTTTCCAGACAGCAAACATAACTGAAAGTTCTATCCCTGTGACTCCAAGATACTGTGGATGAATGTCAGTCTGATTCAGAAATTCCCTGTGCCTCACTGCTTCACAGTTTTTGAAGTACAAGAAAATTCTGTGGTCTTCGGGGCATGTAATTTCATTCTCCTCTTTTTGAAATTAATTTCTGCCATTGGAAGACAAAGAAAGCAGTAATTTTCTTATTGTCTTCCTCAATAAGTATTAAACCACTGTTTATGCTATTAAGGTTGTGATCAAGTATCCCTAGAAACCAAAATAATAAAGTTTAATAATCTTTCTTGTGATAAGTCAACCGGAGAGTAAATCCAGATGGTAACTTAGCACAATTCCAGGGATGCTGCAAGTTACAGTGGCTGGAATAGTTCCTTGATGCACGGGACTGGCCCTTTTCATGGCATGTTCCTTCACTGCAATTTCCTTTTCCAAAAATGACCGTTTTCCCCCACATGGGAGACAGCTTTAGCATATGGATTTCCTAGTGTTTTTCCTCGTCTAAAGGGCAACCATGAGTTACCACGAGGCTCCACAAAGAATGCAGCTTTTATTGGCAGAGATTTAGTCTTCGGTATTTGCTTCTGCACTGCTATTGATGGTGAATGAGTGATCTAAAATATACCTCTGATCAAGGCAGAAAGGCTCAATGCGGTTTTTTTTTTTAAACTAGATTACATACAGATATTTGTGCCATGGTTCAATCCATATGCTGTCTGAAATGAGATGAGGAAAGGTGCTGAGTACGGGTACTTTAGCAGTTTTGTTTTGAGAAGATATATGCTTAATAGAGCTGTGTCTAACTCAATTGCTTTTTAAATGTAAATTAAAAATAAAACCTGTGTTTCTCAGATTTACATGTACCTGTTTTCTGTAGAACATAATCAACTGGTATGTCCTGCCAGAATAATTAAGATACACCACTTTTGCCTCTTCCAATGGCCTAAATTAATGTATGCCGTATATTCCTCACAAATATTAATTGGTTTTACTCCAAGGATGAATTTGGCTGCTCAGTACTGAAACAAGCCAGTTGTTCATTTGGATGGATGTGCTTCCTTGAACACTGGCCAATGCCTGATGGCTGAAAGGCAAATGAAACTTCTCCTCATAAAGCTGTTTAGTGGTATCATAGGTTTGTGAGGGGAAAGAAATAATAAATTTTCCTATGCCCATTACTGTTACTGATGATTTTTTTTTTCAGATGCAAAATATAGAAGCATAAATTTTCAAACCAAAATACAAGATGAGAGAAATTGTTCTGTGTTATTAGATCCTCTAACCCTAGTCTCGGCACTAGCCACAGCTGTGGTTTGATACTGGCACTAGCCAGTGCCGATGTCACTCTTCCTAACTGTGGAAGATGTAGAAACTAACCAAAGTCTTACTTCTAGAATCTGTTTATCAAGATTTTCCAGACCTTAATCCTGACCAGCATTATTTATTATCCCTAAAAGTTTTCATCTTGAAGAACCCAAACATAGGCTTGACTCTTGAGCATTTATGTTCCTATGACTTATTACACCCACAGGAAACAGTAGCAATAGGAACTGGTAACTGCTGAGATCACCTTCAGAGCTGTGTGGATTAAACTGATTCCAGTCATGAAGAGGACTTCTGACATTTTACTTTTTGAAATTCTAATTGTTATCCTGACCTCAATATCCACCTGAAATATCACCAGGCTATCGTTCTTTAGGTTAAAATAGAAAATAAGATATTGGAGCGTTTTGACTCCAATAGTCTAACTCTGCTGAGTTTTCAGGATCCATCTATTATTTAGTTTGACTTTCAGCTTCCACTGTCCATAATACTATTCATTATTTTAACTTCAGATAGGGAGCCAATACTTAGACTAAAATAGATGGTTTAATACTCAGAGAAAAATAAGAGAAAAAATTTGCAATATATGAACACCAGACCTCTTCTTATTTATTAACTGTGTACAGAACAAGAGCTTTATCTTTTCCAAACTCCTCCTTCACCCCTCTTCTCTCCCTGCTTTTACCCTTTACCCTCATCAAACTGAAAATTCCAACGTTAAAATGGCCTGGGAAGTACAGGGGAAAATAATTGAATCTATTAACATTATCCATTTTCCTTATTTTGTGGTATATGTAGAATCTAAACATTATCTCAGCTGCTGAAGTTGTAGTTTTCCCAACTCTGGCTGACCCTAACCCCAAATAAAACAAGCTGCTAGTATGTCTCTATGCAAAACGTCCCCTTCCCAGCTCAATTAAGTTGCCGGTACGTGTGAGTTTATATATAAAAATAAAACCATTACTTTACTGTGTTTGTGGCCTTTTTTTTATAATGTCTTGCTTCTGACTATATTCTGGCTGTATGATCGTTACTGGATTGACTCCATACAAGGACCGTCCTAGGACAAAGAGATTAAATAGTTGATTTTCTGGATCATAAACGCCTGGAGATGGAGCAACTTTGTTTTAGTTGGTGTGACCAATTGCCATACTGCAGTGGCTTCCCTGAGGATAGATCAAATCTCAGTGTGAACTCAGGACCATGTCCCTTCTATCCTGCTCACGTTTTGATTTTTTTTTGTTCATTTTTTTTCATTTTTTTTGTGCAATCAAAGGCAGATCCCACGTGTAGATAATAACATTTGATTTTCCACAATGTGGGACTGGTGGTGGCTGTTTCTCAGCTTGAAATGATTCAAGAACAGCACTTTTTTCCAGACCAGTGAAAAAATCAGATTTACGACAAAACAAATGAAAAACCAACCGAGGATCATGAGCTCTCAAATGGGGAGCTACTGACTACCTGAGCTCCCAGCTGATTCCATCCAGCCACAGCCTCTGCTGGCAACCTCCCCTTCCCCTTCAGCAGAAGTTCAAGCGGGTAAGCTGAAATCACTGCCATGCAACCACTGGATGTAGCATGAGCTCATCAGTCTGCCAGTTATTGAAGCAAGCTTTAGGAGGGTTACCTTGTTGCTGTGCTGTGTTTAGCTGTGGTTAGTGCGGGTCAGGGCTGCTGATGTTAGGGCAAATCTGCCTGTTTGAATAGTTTGCCTGTGAGCATCGAGCAGGAATAGAGTCTTGAGGTGCATTGTTATCATACCATTATATACTTCAGAATAATTTAAGTGTTGTTATGTGCTGAGAGTGTGGAGGAATATGAAGGAATGGATTTCTTCCAGCTCTGTGGTTTCCCAGTGTGTTTTTGGTGGCAAGTGGTTTGCAGAAAGGACCAGAAACAGTTGTGATGTTTTGTGGAAGAAGCCATAAAGAAAAGGTTTATTGGGAGTTCTCTTGGTCTCTGTGTACATTTCTGTTGGTGTAAGAGCTGCTATTCTGTTTTATATAGCAGTAATTGGACAGCACACCTCTGAAAATTAGAAGTGGGAGTTGTTATAACTACTGTAGCTGAGGCTGTAGCACATTTCTTCTGTCTTTAGTATAGAGAGAAGTCAATAAAGAGTTATTTATTGGGGACTGGAAAGGGTTTGTGTTCCTAAAATGTTGGAGACTAGGAAGATATTAAGAATTGTGTTCTGATAAAGAGCTGAGATCCTGTCCTTTACGTCTATCAATGTTGACTTATGTGTGTTTGTTATTTGCATCATGGGATTATCTGTGTATCCTAGCTCTTGAGACTTACTCAGGTTGTATACCATAGAACACATCCAAAGGCAGTGTCTGCCTCAAACAGCCTAAAAATCAAAAAATTCAATGATGGGGTGAATTCCTTTGCAGGTTGCGATATATTTTTCTCATATTAGGTTCCTACCTCAAGTGAACAAACTACTTGTTTTTAAACACTGTTGTTTATGAAGTTCCCTTTTGTATTGAAGTTTCATATAAATGCTAACATGCAGTAAATGAAAAAAAAATCTTCAGTTCAAACTACAGTTTGACTATTTCTGCTGTGTAGAGCCTATTATCAGACCCTTGACGAAGCAGGGAATAAATCTGGATTGTGAAATGGCCTTCCATTAGGGCAGACTACAAAGATCCTCCTCTTTGAGGTATTGTGCCTTTTGATGCATAAAATGCATGCAAAATTGTTTGAAAAATGCAAGTTGATTAGTAAAAGGAAATTCACAGTAATTGTAGTGAAATGAAAAAAGAAAAAAGGCAGAAGCATTGGAAAGAATATGTTTAATTGCGTGTAATTACTTGATGTGGCTTTCACTGAGGGAAAGAGTGGGAAAGGAGTATGGTAAATAATGTTGGTGTGGCAATTACTTTGTGATGATTTTCTCATATGGCTGAACTTTGAGTCCTGTTTTTTGTTTTATTTTGGTTTTGAGATTTTTTTTAGTTTGTTTTGCTTTGATTTTTGTTCTGGGTTTTTTTTGTTTATGTTTTTTTTTTTTTTTTTTAAAAGACACACGCACAAAAAACGAACCAGGAAAAACACAGAAACTTTTTTTCTGTGCTGTAAGAACTTTGTTGTGATCAGTCAAAATGCTCTGCCTTGTCCTTCATCACATGCATTGGTACGTGTGGGCAAAGTGAACTTTCTTTCCTGGTAATACTGTGTAAACATGTTGTGTAGGATACAAGTTTAACATTTTTAAGTAAGTAAAACGTTGTATGCTGTTACATGATAGTGGAAGCACTTCAAGACTGAGCTTCTCAGTTGAACAACAACTGTATGACCTATCAGGCTTGCTGGCAAACAAACTTGAATAAATTGCAGTCTGGCTTGACATAAAAATACTTGTGTGGCAGAGGGAAATATATAAGCCCAAAAGAGGTGAGGCCAGGTTCCTAACACTAATTAAAATGTTTTTGTCTCTAAACCAGTAATCAGACTATGCTAAATAATTAATAAATTTAGGTTCACATCCCATCTGTGATTTTTAATCTATTTCCCCATAGGTGATAAAGTTCAGGGGTGAAGGATGAAATACCTTATTCCATTACCATTTATTATGCTGGAGAAATTCATACGAACACTTTCCATTTTGGATTTAGGGCAAATGCAGGAGCATACTTCTACCAGCAACAAGCAAATATATGGACTTGATGATCTAAAGGGTCTCTTTCAAACTAAAGAATTCTACTGTTTGGAGGGGCATGGGAATGCACATTCGGAGTTATGGGGGGATTTTTTTCCTTTTTGATACCATTCAATAAGCACATTACACGTTTTTAAGATGGCAAAGAAAATGTGCAGTGCATGGAGGAGATAGAATCTAAATGTAGCTTGGTGGACAGATGCCTAAGGATGGATATCAGCTTATGTGCAATCAGGAAACTTTGCTGGGGACCACTCCAGGAAAGCAGAGCACTTCCATGAGAAGGCAGCATCTCCCAGGGATACCCACAGAGGGTCAGTGAAAGAGGATCCCCACGGATAAGGTGAACTCCAGCCCTATAAGAGGAGGCACCAGGTGAGGGATGGGGTGGGAGGGAGAGGCTGATGGTGGGACAGGGCTGTGCTCCATCCCCATGCTGGAGCCCCAGCAGCAGGACAAGGAGCTGGTGAGTGCCAAGGATGGATGGATAAGGGGATGAATCTCTCTCTGCCACATCACTGCAGCCCCATCATCTCCTGCATCCCTGTCCCAGCAGCCACTGCTGCAGGGCCCTGCAAGTGCTGAATGTCAGTAGACAGGCAACCTCTGCAAATCCCCCTCTCCTTTCATGCCAAAAATGGAAAATTCTCCTCACAGTGGAAGTCATCTGACCTACAGCGGGCACAGAGGAACCCCTGACTGATGCTGTGGGCAAGAAGAAGGAGGTGCTGAGTGGGCTGGAAGCTCCTGGCCCCAGTGAGCAGCTGGTGGGGGCAGCAAGGTGGGCAGTCCTGCCAGTGCCAGAGAACCAGCCAGCCCTGCCTGGCACTCTGCACTGCCCACCCCTTGCACACGTAGCACCAGAGGAGGCAAATTTGGTTTCACTTTGTCAAGCAGGCAACCCAGACAGAGACCCTGGCACAAGAGGAGGAAAATTCAGCTTCTCCTCAATGCCTTGAGCAGGAGACACAGACAGAGATCTTGGCACCAGCGCCATGTAGCCCCTCAGCCCACCTGGACTGGCACTGAGGCTCTGGCTCATGGGCAGCAGCTCTCCCTGTTTCAGAAGGTGCTCCAGGCTGTGCACAGGGTGTTCCAGTGCCCCTGTATGGTGGGACAGCCCAAGCAGCTGTGGCCCAGTGCCAGCAACAGGCGGGTCTCGGGGCACGGCCACTGCTCCGAGCCGGTGCCGTGTCCTGAGGGAGCGGCACAGGTGGCACACCAGGGATAGGGGCATGGAGGGTGCTGCAGGGATTCACCTCTGCTGAGGGCATTGTGCTGCCAGCATGCTCTTGGCCAAGGCTCATTGAGACAAGTCCGTGATTTTAATCTTTTGTTAAAAGATTCCAATTTTCTAATCATGCTCATGTGTGCCTGATCCATGGGGAGAAGGACGGGCGCAGACAAGGCCCAGGCCAGCAGGCAGAGAGGGAGAGCCCGGAGAGGGAAGGGAGGTATGACAAATGCTGGCACAGGGTGCTGTGGCAAAGCCCCTTGTGCCCATTGAGGAGGTGACTGCGAAGGGCAGGGACCGAGCTGTGCTGGACCCCAGATCTGTTGACACTTACGTCCCTCAGGATGTGTCAGCACCCAGGACGTGACCCTGTTCCGCCATGAGTGGGATCCCCACATGCTCCCTGCCTAGCAAAAGGGGATGAAGAGCAGCCCAAGGGGGACCTACTGGGAGCAGCTGCATGGGAGGAGGTGGCTGGAGCCAGGTGGGGACACTGCAAGAAGAATGGATGAGATGGGGCAGGAGAGAGAAGCCAGGGCTGCGATGGGGCCGGGCTCACCAGCACTGTGCCAAGGCCTCCATCCCACGCCTCCATCTGCCTGCAGGTGGATCACTGGCAGGCTCAGGGCAGCCAGGGCCAGGTCTCATCCCCTCATGGGGACATGTGCAAGCTCTGTGCACCTTCACGATCCTTAGGTGCACAGAGCTGGAATTCCCTGGGAGCTATTTCAGCCTACCTATTCATCTATTGCTTATCATTTGTCTGGAGAACAACGCTCTGTTAACTAAGTTTTCACATGTTAGTGAGCACTTGGGACTCCAGTGTATTTTTCATTGCCTTAGCTGACCTGGGAAATATTCTGGTTTTAGAAAAAGGAAACGTATTTTCTAACTTTTTGTTTCAGTAGTGATATATGATATTTATCCTTCTTTAATTGATGTCTTTTTCTCTAGAAAAGCCTTATCTCATCTGAGTATGAGATCCAGTAGTTAAATCTGGTCTTGTAAAGCACCTGCTGTGCAGGTGAGTTTTAAAAACGAACTTTTTTTTTTGTTTTTCCTACAAGCCTATGAGGAGATGCAGGAAAATTGAGAATAACAAAACCATCACAGTGTCATAAAGCAAATTCTTCATCTCTGAAAGGATGAAATATGTCAGAGTGATACAACTCAAAAGCAGTTGGTTGGTGTCCTAGCTGTGAATGGGGACAGTATGGACAAGTATGTCCGTGTCACACGTATGTTCACACAGTACCTATGTGGGTTTTTTCTGTGGCATGATGTGTCGCTCGTGCATACTCCAGAGTGTCACTATGACCACCTTCTCCTCCAGGTCACTTGTTTGGCTGTAGCTAAAAAAGCTGAAAGTGGGTCACAAGTGAGGGGACTGCGGCAGCATCGTGTGGGAGAACCTGTTTGCTGATGGGACCCCGCCCTGTCGGGCTGTGTTCCTTCCCTTGTACGGCAAGGCAGGCTCCATGTGGGGCTTTAGGTGCAAAAATTCAGTGCAAAAGCCATCCATCAGCCTTCGGCAATAAATAGGAATTTGGAATGGACATCTGGTCAAGGTGATTTTTCACCCTCCCGTCTTGCAGTTTTCATGAAAATTGATCTGGTTTTGCATTGTTACGGACAAAGGGTTGACTCCAGAAACGGAGCCGTGTTTCTCAAACTGCTCAGTGAAATCCCCTTTGCCCTGCGGCAACAGGCTCAAGTTCCAAGATTTTATTAAAATAATACATCAGTAAGAGTTAAATGTCAATTATGCTAAATTCCTGCGCCTTCACAAGGCTGATTAAGAGCAGATCAAGTCAACTTCCTACCATAGCATTCAAAATTATGGCTGTAAAAAACACCATATGAAATCTGGCAGAAATGCCTTATTTCAGTGTGAAAGCTCACTTCTTTCTTAACCCTGCATAAACATGTGAAAGGAACAGGTTTTCATTTTAATCAGGTTGCTTATTGATAATCCACCAAAAAGTGGGACATCAGCCCTGTTGGCAAAATAAATGAATGATTATGGATGGTTAACTTAATTTTTTAATGATATACAGGAGTTAAATTACTTTTTTCAATTTACCAGATTACACTTTCTTCTTACATATCACTACTGTTAAAAAAGCTGTTGTTTATCTGTTAATACGTTGAGACTACAAAGATTTAATAGACCAGTAATTCCAACATATAACAGCTTCTGATAATGCCTCATCTTCACTCTGGTGGCTTCCAATAAGGAAAGGACAAATGTGGGAATCTGGGGCTTCCCTTCTAAGAAATTGAAAATAATAATGGCTAAAAACTAGAAAAGGACAGAGAAAACTGATACCGTCCTTCTGAGAAAAGAATTGAGCTCATAAATGAACTTAGGGCTGTTCCTCAGCATCTTTTAGAAACCTATCAATGCATCTATGATTGAGAATGGCTATGATCGCTGTGCTGGGCAAGAAAATTAGGAGGGAATTCTAGAAGGCAAATATTGAGGAACCAGTCCAAGACTTTTAACATGTGAATACAGGATTATTTTCACTTCTCTATCAGAATAGTTTCCTTGACTACAACACTATTAAAGTTTTCCCAGGTATAGTAATGTAAGTTCATTTCAGTGTGAAGGATCACTTAAGCTCTAGTTGTGTTCTGTTTGGAAGAAAATTCTCCCTGCTATACCTGCATCAGAACAGGTTCACTGGTGGAGTTCACTTCTGCAGATGTGGTGTTCTGTTGGGGTTTTTTTCAGGTCATAATCTGCTGTATTTCTTTTATTGTGATAAGTTTTCACAGATAGGCATGTAACAAGGTAGTATTTTCCTGGCCTAAGTATGTTCCTAGAAAAATTGGAGGAATAAAAAAAAAAAAAAAGGCAAAGCAAACTTAGGTTCTCAAAAAAAAAAAAAAAGAAATTATCCTCGGTGTTGCATCTCTGTAGTCTTTTATTTCACTGTGATGGAACACCACACAACTGAATAGAGAAATATTCTCAAGTTCAGACTGTAATTGAGTAGAATCTGACTTATTTTGGGCTGAACACAGAAGTGAGTATAAATCAAGGAGCTAACAAGACCAAGAGAACAGACTACTTTCCAGATCCCAGAGTACCAGTGCTGGAAAGTTTATTGTAATGGAATTTCCAGCCAGAATTTACAGGCTCAGGAGGTTTAGTTATTTTGGATACATTTCAGATCAGCAGAGTCTGCTTGGCATGCTGTCTGCTCCTGTGGCAGCGTTTAGTTTTATGACAGTGTTTTATACAAGAAGCAAGATGGCCTATATCAGAAAACCTTGGCAGATTTATTTCAGCAGTAGCATTTTCAAGAGGAAGATCCACAATATTATTCCCTCTGTCTGTGGGTCAGTGTCTACACTTAAAATGGTTTAAAAGGATGTACAAACCTAAAGGCCTGTTTTCCACAGGCTATAGGTGTCATCTCAGCTCTTGTCACTTTTAATACAGGTACTGTTACAAACAGCAGCTCACAGAGCCCTGGGGAAGGAATGCTATTAGTGGAAGTTCAGCAATTATAGTTTACCACGGGACATGGAGTGGTTTCTTTGTGGGGGTTGTCTTAGCAAGGTGCTCACTGGGGGATCCACAGATCCTTACTTACATGCTTCTGAGGATGACATTTGCTGGCAGGGCCAAAAACCCCACAGGGTAACTGCGCGTGAGCACAATTCTTGAACAGGTAGTACAACCTGTTCTAATTGTATTTCTTCCTGGATTCATCTGCTGGGATGTTTCTTTCCTAATACTTTGGGTGAGTAGACCCACTCTAGGATCCTGCTTCTTATCCTCTCTTTTCTAGGGTTCATCCATCACCAAGTACTTAAGTCATTCTCACAGTGATACAGTGCTGTTGTGAGAGGTGCTGTGAAACTTCTGATCTCTTGCCTTCCTCCTCCCTCTGCATTTCCCTGATCCATAAAAGTGTTTAGCCATGACAGTACTTCTATTCACTTCATGTCCTAAGAAGTGTTAGCTGCACAGTGGTAGGGCTGAAGCTGTTGATCGTGCCGTTATTAGATGACCCCTGGCATTCATCAACTGGCTGAGAAGTTGGAGACCATGGAGACCATGAATATGTCCTCAATTCACTCTCAGAAATTACTACTCAGCCTCCCACAAAATCCATTACTTAAAGGCAGAGATGAAAATTTAGGTAGTGGTGACTGACTTCCAGCTGAGATAATTTTGCAGGGCTACTGCTAGAGAAGAGGCAAGAGTTCAACCCCCTGACTGGATTGAAAGCAGCCTCACTGTGAGCAGCTACTGAACCTGGAGAGAACATCTGAGTGCTTGTTAAGCTGCTGAAAGGTGGATCTGACAGCTGCTCCTCACATGCATAAAAACTTGGGAAGCACACAGCCTTAAAAAATGGATAGCTGAATGTTAATTGGCTCTAAGTGACTTCTGGTGCCAAGGTTGCTTGATACGGGGATGTAAATAGCAGGAGAGAATTAATTGCATATTGTGCATGAGGAAGGACTGTGGTGTTCAAAAAAAGGAGTTTGCTTGGGGTTTTTGTTTTGTTTTGTTAATTTTTCTACTTCAGATTTATTTTGGGGTGGTGATGCCACTTACGTATTTTTTTAAGTCTGAAACTAGTACTATGGTTATCTGTGGCTAATCTTCTGCATCTCTTATCAGGTTAGTTTTAACATGTATTCTAAGCTTTGATCTTTAATCCCTAGAAGGAGCTTGTGGTTCTACTAAACAAATCAAAATCAATCTCATGCTATGTTCTTACTTTTTATTATTTTTCTTCCCCTGATATATGAAAAAAATTGCTTTTTTATTTCTTTTAGCTCTTCAGTGGCACAAAGGAGAAAAATCTTTCAACAGATCTGGGCTGAACCTCTAATGCCTGTCCTTTTTCTGCTGGACTTAATCGTTTTCATACTTATTTTAACAATCTTTTCATGAAGAGGCACTGAAGTCATAAAATGTGTCCCTTCTCCTAAGACTCTCATCAGAGAGGAATTATATTGAAGTAATGAGGCAAAAATTAGCTGGAATTCAAGAGTTATAAAAGGGAAACGACCAAAAATGAGAAGGTGTTCTCTAAGCACAAGTATCTCAATACAGTGTTCATGTAATAGCAATAAAATATGATCTAGTGATGATGAATCTGCAGAAGAAAATGTTATTTGGATGTATTTCCCATTTTCTTACTGTGATAGAGGAAATGGCAAGAAATTCATTGCTGCCATCACAAAACGATTCTTTCTGTTTATGATTGCTCTTCTCAGTATTACTAAAAATTAAAATTGGTTTACTGAAAAAGCCTGCTATGAACTAGTCACAGCTCACTCACCTCCAAAATAGCACTATTACATATCCTGAATCTCAGGAATGTGTGTAGGAAGGTGAGGGGGAGGGTAAAGCAGTTCAGTGAGGATATCTGCTTCATGTTTGCTCCATCTCCCCATTTCACACGGAGTAATACAAGATAGTGTTCCTTGGTCATTCCTTTCCCTTGCAAATGACTCCAACAATCACACTGAGATCAAAATAGCATCAAAGCATAGTGTCTTCATAACAACTGGCTCCGTGGCTATTTAAAGTGTGTGAGCTAGCTCTGTCTCCTTACAGAGGAAGCAGAGAGGGGATGTTTATCCAGCCATTCTTGTTCTTGTTCCTCTTCTATCGCTGAAAAAAGAGCTTGATGAATAGCTCAAAAATCAGCTACTGAAATCCCTGTTTTGCACACTAAATGGTCATATTTCTACCTCCCTTGTGTTATAGATAACAGATGTTTGCCTTGATGCATATTGCAGGCACAAATGCTCATCAAAGTGGGTTTAAAGCCTTCATCATTAATATTTATTAATATTACATTTTATTATGTGAATGTTTTCTGGAAACAACTATGAATCTTCCATTAATGAAGCAAAAACCTAAACTATGCAGCGTTCCAACAAAGGAGGAAGGGTGCATGCTTAAGCACCAAACCAAACTGAGAAATGTTAAAGTTGAAGGAAACTCCAAATTTTGCCCTTGTGAGGACATCAGAATCACACTTTTCTACACCTACCACCTATAAACTGTATGCAATCTGTGTGATTACAGCTCTAGTTCTCAGATGAGCACCTACCCATACTTCAGGGTGTGACTGCGGCTCTTGCTGTGCCATCTGGTTTCCCTTGGAATTAAACACAGGTACTTGGGGAGGAAGAGATCCTCAGGAAAGCCTTCCAGTTATCTTGATCAGGATGATTAAGAGATGATGCCTGCAGCCTGCATCTGCAGGGTACCTCAAAAGTGAACCCGTGTTATCAATTTTCACAACTGCAGAGCAATTTCTTTTTTGTTCTTGAACATTGTGAATCAAACTCCAAATGAACCAAAAAAAGAAGTTTGGTAATTTGCATATACCTGGAGATGGAGCAATTAATAATTCTTGGGTTTTAATTGACTGGAGAGCAATTGTAGTGAAAAATGAATAAGTGGAGTGAAAGGAGTTAAACTACCTATTTCTGATCCTGCTTTTCCTGTAACATATGTGGCTGAATTAGAGTGTCTGAGTTAGTGCAAAGCTACAAATCTGTGTGCCCACCTAGTAAGCTTAACAAGAACTCTGCACAGCATTTCCAAAAAGCTTATAATTTCATCAAATCAAGGCCCTTTGTTTCCCAAAATGCTGTGCCTGTTCCTCAGTGGGAGTCATCATGGTGACAAATTAGAACTCTTTAAAATTTCGGTTATTTAAGTTAAAATGTTGCCCAGAAAATCTCTGCTTTTTCTCTTACAGTGTGGAAAGTATTATTTTTATTCTTATCACAACAAAAAGGAGTGAAGAACCGCTCATGTTGGCCCTGCTGAGCCCTGTTGGCCCCATCTGGAGACGCTCTGGTCGCAGGGTGGTGCCTGGACTGCAGGTGCCCATGGAATGCTTTAGCAGGGCCATGGGAATCCACTGCTGTTTTCCCCTCATGCTTTTAGTGCTCTTGGTGAAGTGTATTTTGCAACAAAACACTGAAGCATTTGAGTGTTGGAAGGGGTTTAAGGTTGGCTTGAAGCGTGTGTAGGCTCAAATCGAGGGAGGCTGCACTACTGGAACATATTCACCTGTAGGCTAATTGTTTTACACCTACCCATGGCACAGGGTTTGGAACTAGGATCTTTAAGGTCCCTTCCAACCCAAACCATTCTATGATTCTATAAATTATTAAATAGAAACCATTCTTGGATAGAGACAGGAAACAGAGCATTTTCGGCTAAGAAGCGGCTAGCTATAAAAAACCAATTTGGCAACCTCAGTTACAGTAACTACTGTCATCAAAAATGTATGGAAGGTATATTTTCATGCCCACTTATAGTGCTATACCTAGGCAGGGCTACTGCTTAAACAGCATGAATCTTACAGGTGAAATGATGGATGTGTTTGGAACAGGGCTGCTTTTCTGATTCTATTCAAATCCTGCGTATTTTATTTTGTACTTCCAAATTATTTTGTTAAAATACAGTATTACAGCATGAGTACCAGTGCCACATCCTTATTATTTTGGCTCATCTTGAACTTAGTTTGCTTCTTTTGCTCACGTTGAATCCTGGTTCTTTGCTGTAGAATTTTTATTTCCGACGCATTTAAGTGCAGTGTAGTTCTCTGCACGAATCATTGTGTCTGTCTCTGAGATTGCAGCTGTTGTCTTGTGGGTGGTGGTTTTTTTTTTTAGCCCTAATGCAGGTTCATGTAGATGTGGACACACTCACCTGTGCCTGCATCCTTGCAGAGAATATACATATGTGTAGGTGAGTGTGTGTATGCACATAGGTATAAAATACACTGAAATGTTTTGGAAAACATTTTCATTACTTTAATATGCATCAATCTATGCGAAGCTGAACATATAGGGGCAGTATATGTGAATCTACAGACACGTATTTATTCCTACTCTATGTGACATAAGGCTCTCTAAAAAAAAACCAGTTGTACCAGGGTACAAATGTCACACTACTCAAAGGAATGCATTCTCAGTTGCACTATTTGGACTGCCATGTTTGATATCCTCTTTGATAATGTGAAGTGGAAAAACCTAAATCCTGGGCGTTGCCATGTGATAAAGCCATGCCCTGTCTCAGGGAAGAAGTCTGTGAAGTGAAATACAGGGGTAAGAAGCATCCTTTCTGCCCTGAAGGGGTAAGGAGGAGGAAGCAGCTGCTCTCCTCACCCCCCTGACAGTGTTTGGAATCTGGAGCAAGGGACACGCTCCCTTCCCTAAGGCAGCCTCCTCGAGCATCCATGAGGGGCTTTCAGGCTTTAATTGGCCTCAGAGCTGAGCTGAGATCCTGAAGAACCTGATGAGAAGAACTAGGAATGACCTGTCTAGGGAAGATGCTGCTCAACAGTCTTAACTGTGCACTTTTTTATCACTTCACCACGGCTCAAAAAGTACGTTTTAAGCAAACAGTCCTTAATCTTGCCTTGTAGAAAATATAATTGTGATTAGTTAGGGAAATGAAGCACATTTTTGAGATAACTAATTCTTGCAGCTTCACAGTGGAACATGTTTTCAAACCTCACAACCCCAATTGTTAACATGGTTGATTTCTGTGTAATGATATTTGACTTCCAGATTCATAACACAGTAAAATAACTACATTCTAGTAATCAGCAGTGGATAGAAAATTCCCTTGGCAAGCAGCAGGGTAGTGCAGAGGGCACTTAAAAACAAATGTGAACCTGAAACAGCTTGTAATAATAAGGATATTTGTACCTTTACAAATACCAGTGGTTACTGAAGAAGATAAGCAAGCAGTCTGTAGGTAGAAACAGTACAACTTTGCAAGATTTTATTTTATGTAAATAAGCACAATAGCAAAATACATTTGCCTATGCATATATAAATTAACTTTAAGACTAAAATAATTTCTGAAAGCAAAAAGTAAAGTGACACTTCTATTATACTGACTGACATTTCATTATTTAAATGCTTAATGTGCATTTTGCTTTTGGATAATTAGTTGTCAGTTTGCAAAAGCAATTACAGTTTAAATGTTACCAGAGTTTTTCCAAAGGATAACTTGGACTTTTTACCTGGTAGCTGAATTGTGGCCAGACCTAAGTAAAGACTTGCACAAAATGCATTTTCCTCAGAGGCATATGTATGGGCAAAGAATGGTAACACATGGGTGGGATTCATGTGTTTCAGAAAAAGACAAATAAGGATTTATAATCAAGTTAGCATATGCTTCCATGCCAAAGTCTTCATCTGATTAACCCCATGCTACAGTGAACACATTGTTTCTCACATACCTGCAGATTTTCCCTCATATCGTATGGAAAAATGTTTTGCTGAGGTTCTTGCACACTGGTTTCTCCCACGAGGCTTGGATGTTTCTCCCCATTCCCACCACCCTAGACAATTATGATTCCTGAAATTATTCTTCTTTTCAGTGTTTGATTCTTAGGGAAGGTTATTCTTTACCCTTCAGTACAGGCTTATACATAACTGTTCAGCTGAAAGATATAAGCATAAATGGGGGAAGTAAAAGCTATCACAGTAGCATTTAGAAAATAATAAGCATTTTTGCTCTCCAGGACACCTTTCTGCCATGTGGTACGTGAGCCAAATCAACACACAGCAGAGCTGTGGACCCAGTTATAAGTGTAGGAAACTTCCTGAGAATTTATTATTCACAATAGTCTCGGAAAGGCACAGAGGTGAAGTAGTACCACAAGCTTTGTGTAGAAATGCTTTCCCATTATGCAGCAGTAACCACATCCCGGTTTCCCCCTGAGCAGGGCTCGGTGTGTTGCCAGAGGAGTGCTCAGGGCTCAGTCACAACAGCCACCAAGCACGGGAAAAGATGCCAAGTCAGAGCAGCAGGACGTGCAAATGCAGCTTTCAGTCCAGCCTCTGACAGCGTCTGTACAGGAACTGTCTGCCACACTTGGAGGTTTTCTTCCCTGAGATTTCGGAAGGGATTCTGTTCCACAGTGGGGTAAACCCGAGTCTTTTGGAAGCGTTCTGTGAGAAATAAGATGGAAAGACTATCCAGTGGTAAAGACGATCACCTGCAATGTCAGGTCTCAAAGTCACATTCAAGCTGCTCTTGAATTTGGCTTTTTTTTTTGATACATTGATGTTTTTATTTGTCCTGGAGCTTCTCCATTTGTTGCAAATTGATATTCTTTGAGACAGCCCAAGTAAGATTGATAAAAGCACTTACAGGAGAAGTATAGTACAAACATTCAGTTCCTGCCGTCTTCCAGGTTCTGGAACTGGCCTAAAAATCATATGGATTGTATAGTACTTCAAAAAGGCATTGGTTAAAAATGAAGAGTGTCTGTCATACTCTTTTCACTTATCATCACAGTGGAGTTAAAGCCCACAGCTTTTAAACATCCTGTGGTGCTTTAGACCAGAAGGTGGAAGTTTGCCAATTAAGATTTTCTTGGTTTTGATGAATAACCTCCTGGCAGTGCTGAGGCTATTATGTTATTGGGCAAAGCGCAGAGACATTCCTAATGTCCAGGTTTGTCAGGACTTTGTGTTTCATTCTCATTGGAAAGGTAACAGCATTAGCACCATGTACACAGCTGGCACAGTGTTGAAGGGTGAATAGCTGTTGTGTTGCTCCTAGATTTTGCTTGGAAGCGTATTCCCTAAGGACCTGGTTAGGCAGTCGAATCTTTCTGGGTAGATCTCTGAGCTTCCTAGAGATGTGTATGCCTGAAATATTAAATGTAACTTCATGCTTAGGTTTTGTTCCAGGATTTGGGGTCCTCTCCTCCTTATTCCTTATGACACCCGTAAGGGAAGATTATAGGAAAGCAGGCTAACATCTAAACTCCTCTTAATCACTATTTATAGTGCCGCTGCAAATGATGATCTTAGCTGTATTCCTACTTTATAAATGACTTAAGTAATTGGGTTAAACAGACTCACACACAACATTTGTTGGTCAATTGCCTCTTAAATTATGTACATTTCTGTAATTAGGAAATGCAATTTTGCTTCTATACATAAAGCTTTTTTATTTTTCCTAAATATGTACTTAGTATACCTGGAATGATGGCTTATATTTGTACACAGAAGTTAAATTGAAAAGACTTTTCCTATTAAAAGCATATGATTCTGTAATCAACTTTATTTCTGTATGTATAAGGTGAATTAATGATGGACGAGTCAATGGATGTACAATTTCTAGACATCCTGAAAGCCAAATGAAATCTTTATTTATTTAAAGAGCAGATAATTGATGTTATAAAGTCAATATTATCCTAAAGCTCAATTACTTGTGAATTTACTACAATTCCAAGAATGTTGAATTGCCAAGGAAAAGGCATTCTTGCGTGACCCCTTAATAGGAAATCTCATTTTACAAAAATAATTGAACTTTGCCATGAAAACATTAACCAAAGATGTAAATATTTTTTAAATTTGTTTTCCCAACAAGACAAGGTGAAAATTAATCTGACAACAATGTGCATGATGTGTGTGATCTCTGTCAGCTCCATGATCTTATCTTTGGAGATGTCCTTGAAAAAATTCACAAAGTGAAGGTTTGGCTTCTCAGGTTGTGTAAAAGCTGAAGATTCTCTGTTAACACTGATGTATTTATACTGACTTTTACCTGATAGTATTATATTCTTATTCTGAACGGTACTGAAACAAATGACAAATTCATCCCTACTGTGAACAACATTTAAACGTGTGCTCAACCCCTTGCACATTTGAATGTTTTGTTCCAAATTCCCATTCAAACATGAATCACAGCAGTAAGAAGTAGCAAATAATATTTTTACTTCTTACACATTAATATTTTTTCCATAATTTCCCTTTATGATTATATTTGATTTGGAAACTTCAATATCTAAACCAGTTGTTTAAAACTCGGTTTTATCAAGTTACTGTGCACTTTCATTAGTCCCCCTCTCCTTCCTCTCTAGTATATCAAGTTTTCATGGAGAGAAAAGAGAAAACACAGTGAATTAGTCTTAGCAGTCAATCTCTACTTAGGTGCAAATTAATATTTATTTCATTTTAGTGCTGCAAGCAAGTCTTGTGTCTCTAAATCTGAACTTCTTAAGCCAGGTAATAGACAGCCCTGTCAGAGGGGATGTGATACAGGACCTGATGGCCCAACATGAGCTGATCAGTGACATCAAGGTTGGAGCCAGCCTGGGCTGCAGTGAGTTTGCAGTCCTGAGGGATATGGGTCAGGTAAAGACTAAAGCCAGGACCCTGAATTTTAAGAAAGCAAACTTCCAGCTGTTCGAGGAATTAGTCAATAGGACCCCTCATCTTCAATTTTTATTAACTAACCAGATCAGTCTTTTTGATGTTCTGCTCCAAATTAGGCACTCAAATACCCTCAAAATCTAAGCAGGCCCTTATCCTTGTTTCAGTTCAGTTTATGTGCTTGTAAAACAGTACCTAAGGTGAAATCTTATCATTGCTTGAGCTGTACTAATGTTTCCAATTCTATTGCAAAGTATCTTTTCTTTACTATATGAGTACCAGGGATACAAAAGTAATAGTTAGGACATATTTTTCTAAATGGACAGTACTTTATGTCCAGTCTTTACAGCCACTTTTGCATTTCCTGGTAATTTTTGGTTATTTAACAGTCAGTCATTTGATTGATGAATTCTCAGCTTATAAAAATCTTGGGGTTTTTGCTCAGAGGTTGATCTTGCACATTGCATGTTTGAACTTAATTTCTGTTTCAGGATTTTGCAGCATGTTATATTTATTTTCCTGAAGATTGACAATACCTATTAGCTGCTTATTGTCTACATATTTTTTCAGGACACTTGTACTTTTGTTTCAAGGATCAAGAATGAAAATTTACAGTTTTACAAAGGTCTTCTGTTGCAGCTGGGTATTCCCCTTTCAGCTCTACCCACTGTATTTCCTTATGTTTATTTTTAGTTCTAATCCATATCATGTCCAACCTTGTGTGACACTGTAAAATAGTGATCTGTACGACTATAGTGTCATTATTCTGACCTCAGCATAATGCAAGGATTTAAAAGAGATCTTGAAGGAAGAGATAATGAGAGCAGTTATAGCCTTGTTATAATTGCTGTGGGTGAAAGATATGCACCAGACAAGTTGTAATTAAAGAAACAGAGATAAAGAAAAAAGGGTATAAAATGAACAGGGTTTGCCAAAGATAGATTGTGTCTGAATAATCAAACAGCTTTAAGTGTGCTAACTGATTTTCTAAGAAATGCAGTAGATTAAATCTATCTGGACTTCAAAAGTTTTATGACTCCTCTGTCTAGAAAATCAATTGTCATTTTTGAAGTCTGCTGCCATGAAATCCACAAAGAAATGAGGTTAGAGCCACTTTCTGCTTCTACCCTGGCTCTGGAGTGGTGGAAGAACAAAATTATTCCAATTTCTGGCCTTCTGGGGAGGAAAGTTATGTCACATGGCACTGCCACTTGAGATGTGTATAGTGCCCACAGTCAGTTATTTCTGCTCATGAGTGCCCTTTTTCTATTCAGGGGGAGTTACTGCGAACATTTTTGGGCAATAGATATATCAGATAATTCAAAGAAGGAACTTACTAAATAATTTCTTAGTGCAAGACATATTCATAACAGAATCTGCTTTGTATTGGGAAAAAACCCAAGCAGTGGTTGTGCACCTCTGTGCGGTTGTCCCAGTCTTTTCTTATTTCTGTGTTAGTCTTTCCTTGAGGAGAAGGAAGAGTTGCAGAGCCAAAGTCCCAAGTCCACTTTCAACGACGAATCTCATTTTGGAAGTTCACAATACTGAATTATAATCAAATAAAATGTGACTGAGAAAGGACTGCATGAAGCTGTGTAGTCTTTAGTCAGCTCCTCGTGGCACTGTGATTCTTTAGTGAGGTTTTTCAAAACTTCTGTCGGTGGAATCCATCTCCCTTCTCAGGGAAATATTTAAATTTTTACCCCTGTTTATGGTTAGGAAAACTTTATTTTAACATGTCATCCAGGTGCCTTCATCAATTCTTGTCCAGTGATTTTTGACCTTGTTCAGCTGAATACGTGTACAAACAATAGTTTATTCCCTTCCTCTTTGTGGCAACCTTTTAATAGTTGGATTTGTCTCTTCAGTTGTCTAAATTAGACAGAGAGGTTTTCCTGTTTTTCTTTGTGTATATTCCATCTCTTCTAGAATTTTTATTATTTTTTGGTGCTCTTCCATGGATTTTCTTAAATAGAGTCCCACATCTTTTAAGGTGAGATGTCCCAGTGTTCAGATGAGGTGTGGACTATAAGGGTTACTTTGACTGTGTTTATTTCTAATACTCCTTTTGTGCCATGTCAGAAGAATTATGCTTTTCTCAAGCACATTACTACTAAAAATAAGTGGGTAAAATGGAGCTCACTTACGATATGACTTTTCATCAAGCTTTCACAGAGATTTACAAATACCACACCAGCAAAACTGACTAACATGAAATCCTTTAGATTTACCAAGGATCCCAAACCCTGTTGACAAATGCTGTTTACACAGTCCCAGCAATTTATTACTGACGTTATCCATAACATTAATATGGAGAGACATAATGTAGTGTCCAGCCTCACTAGACTAAGATTAGTTGGCTCAGCATTTCCCTACCTGCCACTTTCTTGATCACTATTGCTATCAATAATTCTGTTTACTGGCATTACAGCGCAAAAAAAGGTATTCACAAGATATCATAACAATATATCACAACTTCCCAGGAGCAAATACAATTAAATAATTTTATTAAAACAAAAGAAAGAAGCCAATACAGAGGGCGTGATGGGAAAGTGAAATACAGTGCTCTACAGGTCTTAACGAAATATTTGTACTGTGTTTATCCCAGTTCAGCAGAAGGTGTTCCTGTTGTGGTGGCTGAAGATGTAATAAGTTGAAGTTGTCTTCATGCATTGTTTATAAGAAGAAACAAAGGGTGTAAAACAATCAATTTAAGAAAAGTCAGGTTTTTTTCTGAGAAATTCTACCAAAAGGCTTCAAAAATCTTGTGCTTTTTTTTTCCAGAAGTCAAACCCAATTATTGATTTAGGAGTAGCTATAAATTTTCCTTGTACTGTCAGGTGCTGTACTGGCCTAAGAGGACAACTTCTCCCAGTCCAAGTTTTAACATGGCAAACTCTGTATTTGTATTAGCCACGGAATTCTTGAAGCTTAGAATTTCTTCCTTCTTGCTTTATCCTTTCACAAATTCTCCACAAGCTGTCAGGTGCCCTGCAGCTTGTATGGCTCTCTGGTTCTTTTGTTGACAATCCCCGTCTTTGCTCCAGGAAGCAGTATTAGCTTTCCAACAGAAGCCAGGAAGAGTGGTTAAGTCAAGGACTGTCAAGTGCAATGTGACAGATAAGTTTCTGCTCACGAATTTTCCCCTGGGAGTTGTAGTGAATAAAAGTCTGAGTGAAAAGAAAGCAGGCTGGAGGATCTGGGTCTGCAGCACGCAGGCATCTCCCTCTAGAACTCGTTTATTAAGCTCTTGGGGCTTGTTAATTTTATGGTCCTCGCAGACACGATGTTGTTGATGTGGAGGAACTTAACAGAGTTGCTGGGAAATGGTGGCTACATGGTTCACCAAAATGTCTGAGTCACTCTTGTGACCTTTTCAGAAAGTTTCCCATCTGCACATTTCCAATTTAAGCATCCAGAACCCTTGACACAGAGGACTTTGCAGGATCATTTAACTTCGATGTCTCTCCCCCATCATAATTCCCTGGAACCTCCAGTAGCATTAGGGATAGAAGTGCTTTACAGAGGAGAAAACAATAATTTTTAACCTCATTCTCTGAGATTCACTGCATTACACAGAGAAAATCTGACTTCCACGGGCTCAGCGTGCTGGATATGATCACGGAATGATGCCAGCTACTTCTGGGACTATTGGAGAAATGAGATTACAGTTTTTAAATGACCTAGTGCACCAAAACACACTTAAATAATTGAAAACAGAACAAACCTTTTAGACAGTATTTCAATATGAACCAGGCTTGGATATATGTACACATATATATATATATATAGAGAGAGAAAATTTCATATAAAACTTCCTTAACATCTATTAATTATTAAAATATGTCTCTCTCTTTAAAGCAGGCTGAGAGTTTCTTCTTACTTCTTATGATATTCTTTGTAGATTGCCAATGCTTATTTTAAAAGCATTGATGCAAAGGGTCTCCTTTGCCAGCTGTGCCCTGAGGGAGAGGAACATGCAATGAAAATCCGGTGCTACCTTCGGGAACACTGTGTGAGGAATATAGTTGCTCTCCTGTTAGGAACATCCATCCCAGGGTTGCACAGAGGATGTGCCAGCACTGACCATGCAGTCCCTGCATCATGTAGCCCGGGGTGAATGCTTGGACAATACTTGTATCAGGCAGCTATGGAATCACGGAGTTCCATTTTACAAGCAGGTTTTTAATCATCTTCCAACAAGGCAAAATGCAATCTGCCCGTGAGTGAACCTACTAAGTCTATTCTGTAATAAGGTTGTACCAAGAAATGACAGGTGCGGTTTTACAAGATGCTGAGCCCACTCCTACCGTAGTTTATGGCTTTCTGTTCCCACTGTAATCAAAATTGAATATATTGATATATTCATCAGCACTACATAGAAGAGCTGGGCACCACTGAAATGCAGTTTCAATCTCAACTCGCTTTTGATGGATTGGTTTTGTTTGTGAATGATTCTATTTACGATCCCAAGTCCTTAATAAACACTGCATCTTCATTCATGGCTTCTTAATCTTCCATGAGATTGCATCTTGATGTGATTCCTCAGCCTTGTCCCTTATTATGTTTTATTATATCTGCTGGATTGTATGTGTACTGGAAATAAAACAAACTTGGTGAGCAAGTTTCAGATAATCTTTTGCTATCCAATCTACAGGTTTGGGTGGTAGCTTGAAATACATAAGATCTTATTATACTTTTCAGTTCAGTTCTCATAGCTGAGCTAAGGTAAATCCTTAAAGTGTAAATAAAATGTGGAAAATTACTACCAGACTGATAGAACAATATAACCTCAGAAATTAGAATTTATTTCTGAGTTCACTGTCTAGCAGTTACGAGAATTTCTCTTATGGAAGAAGCATTTATTCTGTGTTATTTTAATAACTTGCAAGACTCTACTTACTTCATATCAGAATTCTCAAAACCTTGCTGTGTAGTAATATGCTCATATTCTCCCCCCAAACTAGATTAAGTAAATAAGACTTATTTCCTATTTTTCTGCAGCAAAATGTTATGCTGGTAGTCATGCTTGTTTTGTTTGCATTAATGCAATCTGCCCTCACTGTGTAATGCTGACGAATAAATCACTAAATGTGTAATAGCATCTATTTACTCTGAATGGCAACATTTTAGTCCAGACAGGAAATGACTATTCATGGTTTTTATTTTTTTTCCCCCTTCTCCTATTATCTGAAAATAAGTTAATTGTATTGTGTATTGCCACTATAGAAATACGTAAAATTACAGCTCACAATAAAGTAGTGCTATGATTTCTAGTCTCCATGTGAAGGTATTTAACATCTAGTTTGCAAGAAAATTGCTTTTCTCACTTTTGTGGCATGGTGCCAGGATTGTAACAATTTTGTCAAAGCAAGGCCTTTAATTACTGCACCTTTGTGATGATAGGTTAGTAATGCCCACAAAATTCTTGACAGATTGCATGAGAAATTCAATTGAATAAAAAGTTTGATCATCGCTAAAAAGTGAATGAAATGGATTCCAAATCTGATGGACCTGTCATAGGCAAAAAGTTATTAACTTGATTTTTATAGCTTTTGCTGGTCCTTATGTTCTCTACCGTACCAGTGACAAATGTATCTGGTGTACCAACTACTATTCTGCAGGAATACAAAGAGGAGAAGAAGGTCTATTTTGCGCTGCTTTTAAGCGTATTGAATTTATAGCAGTTCAGTGAATTCAGCCAGTCCACAGCAACTCATTGTCTTGCAACTCTGCGTAAGTTTCTACTGAGTACAGCTGGTTTAATTCCTCCTGATGAACCAGCACCATTCTTATTTTTAAAATGAGAATGCTAAACAGTACATGATGACAAATATTGAATGAGTAACAGTGTTAATGATTTTTCCTTTTTTTTTTCCTCTGCTTATGAATTGGCCAGAAAGAGATATGGCAGTGTAAGGTTTGTGGTTGTAGTCGATGATCTTAAAGGTTTTTTCCAACATAGATGAAGAATCTATGGTTCTATGATTTCATTATATGAAATTACTGCTAAGGATATTTGAATAATTCTTGAACTGTATGAAAATGGTCTTTTATGAGTATTTTCTACTCATTTTTTGGTTGTGTTATAGGGTTACATTCTGATCACAGACTTGTATAAGTGTTGGATTCTATGAACAACTAAGATTACAATTTTTAATTTCCTTTGATTATAAACATCAGTTCTGTAACGCTCCCAAATTGCTGATTTTTTTTAAGCAACTGGAAATACCATTCTTGCTTTTTTTGTAAGGATCATTCTGGTTTCATAACACCTGTAAGAAAGTGTAAGATCCTTTTGCTCCCTGTCTTTCACTTGTCATTGAACTTTCATTTATAGCAAAAAGGCTGAAAAGGGAGCAGTTGCAATTTATAGTAAGTTGTCCATGGTGAAATTCTGGTTTGCATTGAGTAAATTAATTTCCCCTTATAATGTATCTACTTTTTTCCTTGTCATTGGAAAATTGTGAGGCAAGGCTTGCTGTGCCAGTGGTATATACAGAGGAAATTTTTAGGAGCCGTGAGGACAGAACTGATTATTAGAAGGGAGAAGGATCTAAGGGGTTGCAGAAATGGACATACCAGCTACTTGGATAGACTGGCTAGGATTCCTGCTCCATGAAAAATTTACAAGCACTCTCTTCCAAGGCTGCAGAAAAATCGGGAGAACTTTGATGAAATTCTGAACTAAGCAGAGGGTTATTGATATCAGGAGACTACCACTAACCCTTCTCCTTGTAAAGGCAGCTCAAGTTTCCCTTGAAAGGACAGGAGAGAGTGGCTAACAACTGAAGTCTGGATGTTTTACTGCCAATGACTTCCTTAATTTATCTTCACTCTAAGTTTAATTCATGCCCCAAGGTTCTAGGAGGTTGGTAGACCTCTTAGAAAAGAGACTGCTGGTACTTGGTGACTGAAGCAGTTAGAATGATGTTGAACTGATGAATCCAGTAAAACATAAACTCTGACAAGGCTGGTATAAATAAAAGCAAGTGCATTCATGCAGCTCATTCACAAATTGCAGGTTATTTGCAGATAGTCATGCTTGTAAGATGGATGACTCCATAATTACTGATAACAGTAAACCTAATACTATGAAACCAGCCATGTAGATTTTCTTTATTCCTCCTCACACTTGTAAGATGCTTTTGAACACCTAGCAGGTTGGAGAGGAGGGTTTAGCGCGGGAGCTTGGCAGAGAAGGAGGAGCAGGCATCAGGAATATACTATATGCCTTTAACTGAAATTGAACCTGCTTGCAGGAGTATAATGAACTCCTTAATGATGAATGCATCTCAGATAAACCAGGAAATTCCCCTCTCTTCAACTTATAGCTTCCAAAGCAGTTGGGCAGTGCTTCCTGTGTTACACTCATGCCTATGAATTTTGGGGCCAGGGCAGCACAGAGATGCCTCCAGGAATGTAGTGGGTCTGCTTTGCAGGGTGTTTCTGTTGACATCAGCTGGAGGAGGAAAAGTCTCGTCCACTCGAAGGTTTCTTTTAAAGACTTTTCTCACTGTGTATCTTGGTCAGGATCATAATAAAAGGGGAGGTCTTTTAGAGTCATTTGGGTCTGGGTAGTGTGCAGGAGTTGACCTCTGCCTTCTAGCTGGCTGGATTTCCATTTCTGAACAACGTGTTCTTTATTTTGCCATGCTGCTTCTGAAGTATGTGCTCTGCTCCTGGCATTGGAATCGGATTTCTTGGATGACTGATTGTGCCAAAATAACTTTGTAATGGTATGTATTATTTCTCTTCCATTTAAAGTGGGATCCTGGAAATACTAATTCCATACATTTATAAGGCTCCCTGACTTCTTTTTGACCATTTAGTAATACATAAAACTTAGCTTACAAGTGAGCAGACAATATGGGGTCGGCAGATGATGACTGATGATGACTAGGCAAAACACTGATTGGTGTAACATAGAATAACTGAAACGTGTAGGGCATAGAGGGGAAAGGTAAATAAGTAAGTGGTAGTACGAGGAGGGTAAATGATCTCTGGGAACACCATGGGGAGACTTGTTGTGTTTCACTGGAATAATTTAATACAGCAAAATTTCACATATTGGCCCATTATGAGTTTTCCACTTATGACAAAATCGCTCATTTTACTGAAAAGAGCACTGACTGATCTAAGTAGGACTGTTCACATGAGCAATGTTTATCCACCAATCTTCTTTCTTTGAATAGTAATATTATACAACATCAAGCCTGAGTAAATGTCAGCCGATGATACTTTTGTGGCTCCTTTAGGTAAATATTTCATGTTGTATTCTAGATTCTGTCCCTTTTCTTGGAGGCTTCAGGTTTTTTATTTTGCTTTGTTGCTGCTGCTGAGTTCTCTTTTCTTAAGCTATGTTCAAAGAACATAGTAATTAATTAAGAAAATTACCTATACAAGCAGACTTTGATGGCAGTGCAAACAGTGACATTCACAAGCAGAAACACTTTGCAAGCTGACAGACTATTTCAGTAAAGCCCCCATAGCATTTCTGTGAGGGAAATGATAGGGTTCATTTTTTTCCTGTGTTGACAGTGCTGAAGCATGTAGACTACCTAATTTGAACCTTTAGATAATTAAGAACAGCTTTATATTGTTAATGATTATATGCTTCTTTAGGTGCTACTTTCTCTTTTGAAACTATTGGCCATCTTTAATTAATACAGGTACAGCAGAGAGCACTTTGGTGACATTTGACTAATCCACACAGAGCTGCAGTGAGATTCCAGGTAAACTACACCTTCCAAGGCTATAGGGTTTGTATTAGGGCATAGTAGCACTTGCTAACAAGTGTTGCACTAGTTTTGATCTCCAGCATCTATATTGTAGGGGTTTGGGGGGGCAGGATTGCTCATACACCCTGGGAGTTACTATTAAAATAAATGCTTTTCTTCTGTGAATTAGCAGCAATTAAGTGCAGATTTTTGGTGATGGTAACCAGGTGACTAAAGATGGTATTCTTTTGATTTGTGATTCTGACTGTTAATTGGTCTGTGATCAAGTTTTGGTATTTCATCTATATCTCAGGCACAGACATATTTTTAAGGACTATATTGTATAAATAGAAGCATGAGCTTATTTAACAAATGTTTGGTCTCTATCTATTGCTGCACTATGACAAGGTTAAGAAGTTGAGAGAGAAACACTGAAGTAACTCTGCCAGTCTTCCTTATAAAACTTTGCTTTAAACTTCCTTAATTGTGATCAGTCTCTTGGCTTTTCAACCTCTTTCCTCTTGTTGAAGACTAACAGAAAAATCCAGGCTTCTTTTCTTCCCATTTTTTCTCAAAGGTATAACTGAAATTAAGTAGACTCAGCTCAGGTGAAACCAGTGGAATTACTGCCACAACTCTTGTTAATGGGTTGTGTCTGTGTTGTGTACTTCATTCCACAGACCCACATTCCTGAGTGATTCTATGCTGTGCAATACATCATTGATGTTTTACACTACCAGTTTCTTATTAACATCCAATTTAAGAGCAATCCACACTTGGAGAACTTATCCTTTCCTTTATGACACAATTATACATAAAGCACTTAGTGCAGAAGAGAACTTACTTTACTTTTTTTTCCCCCTGGAGCTGAGAGTGTTACACCGTTGCTTGTAGGGCTTTATGCTTAAAAAGCAAATCCAAAGTAAGCTAAGGCATTTTTCAAAATTTATTGTCTTTAAATTAAAAATAAGCAACCCAATGCTTAATTTAACATTATGTTTTTGATTAAATTAATTGTTGTCTTTGACTTCTAGATTTATGTCCCAAGTAAGCATGACTAAGCCAAATTCTATTAGCTGAACAGTAGCAGCTTCAATTAATTTTATGCTTTCGTAGCTTTGCCTAGCTGTATTTTAAAGCTAGACTATTTAAAGAAACATCAGGGAATTTAAAATTTAAGCCCATCCGTTTTGTCCCATTTTAAGTCTCTCATGCTTTAAACATTTGACTTAAAACAAGAACATGTGAGTACAAAGCTTGAGGTTACTAGCCACAAGCAAATAAAAATTAAGTTTGTAATGTTACCTAGTTCACTGGGCAATTGTTTCATTGCAAAGATACCTTCCACAATCTGAGCAGCGCATATCATTAACTGATAGAGAAGTGATGGTTGTTGCTCACTATCCCTCTTGAGATAAGAAAAAGCTGCACTCTTACTACCTCTCCTGCTTTCCTTCCCTGCTAAACTTTCTCCCCCGGCCCGTAGTTAAAGTAAAAGGAAAAGGAGCTGGGCTGCTCTCTGTCTGTTAAACACCTTTTTTGCTGCTTCTTGGCCTTTGAACCGGCAAAGGCCAGTTGTGTCCTTTTGGAGAGGTTCAGTGGCTGGGGGTCAGACGGGGCCCTGGTGCCGGAAGGCTCAGTTACAGCGGCAGCTGTTCCTGCCCATTTGTAACACGCGGCTTTGAAGCAAGGTCTGCAAACTCTGCACTCCTATTACACCTCTACAGAATCAATAAACACCGAAAGCCGAGTCAAACAAATTAACTTGGCACCTGGAACACAGGGTAAGTCTATACTAATATTTAGGGTCAAGCAGGAGGTCACCCTCAAGGTTCCCATGCCGGGTACTGCGGTGGTCCCCAAGCTGATTTTGGCTTTGGACCAAAGCCATCCGTGCTGTGATGGGAAGACAAGGCCAGCCCGTGCCGAGGTAAAGCCCTGACCTGCCATTGCTGCTCTCCTCTTTAGGCACTGCATAGGGTGGGAAGATGGAAGCAGTAAATGGGGATTGTTCTGTACCCATCCTGTGCGTGAGGTGTGCAATGTGGGCATGATTCAGAGAAGGATGGGAGAGGCAAGAAGCTGTTTCAAAGCTCAGCCTCCTATCTAAAAATGAAATAGATTTTCCCAACCTTGACAGGCCAGTGCCTTAGGGTAAAACTTGGGGATTTATAGTATTACAGGAAGGCAGATAGGAGCTGCATTAAGGTTCTTAATGAAACTTAAGGTCAACATAGTCCAGTGTTGATCCTTCCTTACAAGTGTCAAACCTCATATCAGCTCCTTCTTTCTTTGTTGTCTGGTTGTGGCTTCATAAACACACATATGAAAGATAAAGCTGGCTATGGTTCTTCTGGATCAGAGTAACATTGAAACACAAAGGTAAATTTTTCTCAAAAAAACCCCCCAAACACTTCTCTGATTTCACTTCAGTGAAAACTAATGGTGTGCAAATTCCACAGAAAGTATTTAAGCACTTAGAAGAATAATCAATAAATGCCAGTTAAGCAGAGTTTTTTTGGTGGAGGTTTTTATCTGTATGGTCCAAATGATCACATCCACATTCATAAATGTAATAACTGTATGCTCGTGACAATAAAGTTCAGTAGATTTTGATTGCTGTAGCTGTCCTTCCACTATTTGAGAATGTTAGATTGTTCCCTTCTGTTAAATTCTCTTCACTGATTTTGTCCTGGACTAATGTTGTAAGGTAGTTAACTTTGTTAATTAAAGATACAAGTCAAGCATGATGCTGAAGGATGATGCTACCGATGACATTCTCTATTCTAAAGAACCAGACCAAGGTTTTTAACCAACTGCACCCTAAATTCTGTGGCCAATTACTAGGTACTGAGCTGTAACAGAGTAGAAGACATAGACCTTGCCTGCATATCTGGACAGTAGCCATGCATAAAAAGCCATATTGAGAAGAATGCTTTCTTGTTAGGATCAAAACTGTTGTCTAAGCAGGGTAGGCTATATTTTGCCCTGTCTATAATTTCTTTGTAATCCTCTTGAATTACATGTCATTCAGCTCCTACAATAGTTTTCCTTATCTATGCTGATGCTTTTGCCTCCAAATTGCTTCACTGGCTTCTTTTTGAGTAAGCCCTACTTGATAGTAGACTTACTGCCAGGTTCAATCCCTTATCCCTCCGTGTGAAGGCTTGGAACAGCTTGATCAGTTTTCACCTTGAACCTTTTCCATCCTTTATTCCTTTGCTGTGTACGCCTTATACCTGGAAGTGGTTTGCTGTCTTATTGCAACGGTCTCTTGACATACATCTCATTTAATCTCCTCAAGATTCAGTTCTGCCAACTGCCCCAAAGCAGACCCAGGCGTAATCTTCTATTCAAGTTCCTGACAGTAATGTGATCTCATTTCATGTTTTTACAGACTCAAGCACAATTAGGTTTCAATCTTGACTGGTGCTTTTGGACACCACAAAACACATAACACAAAGTAAGTGAGAGGATGGATATTTCTCCTTTTTTTTTTTTCCTTAATAACTCTTGCACTTCTGTCACAGCAGGATCATAAGCTAATGAGAAACACTAGATTACAAAATCCAAAATTGATTTTTTTCCATCTGAAAAGGGATGCTGCTTTTACGAAAGCTCTATAAATTACCTTTAAATCCTAGTACTTTTAATGTATAAGAGAGCTATGAATGGCCCAGTACACTGCCTGTGCATGCAGCAGTATACAACAAAAAATATCTCTGACCTTATTAGCCACTCCATATGGCTAAAAATGAATGTTGCATCTCAGGATGTTATTTGAGAATAAATTGAAAATGCTTTACCCTGCCCTGTAGCATATTCCAATGGTTTCTTCCCAGAGTAAATTTTTTGGAAAACATGACTTAATGTTGATACAAAATATAATAGATCCTTTTGCAAAATCGAGGCTTAACAGACTTTTTTTGGGGGGGGGGGTATGTTGGATTTTTTTGTTGCTGTTGTTGTTTTGTTCGGGTTTTTTTGATTTTTAGTTTTCTTGTGGGTATGTTCGGCTTGGGGTTTTTCCTTTGAGGGAGGGATTGGTGGTGTGTGATTTGGATTTTGTAGCTAAAGCCTTCCTATTTTCCTCCTTTGGCCTTTCTAAAGTTCTCTGAACAGTAAAGTCTCTGAGCAGTTAATCATTCCTAGGTTTTTCAGCATCATTCCTTGTCTTTAATTGCTTTTTGTTTTTTGTAAGTTCCATACCCTTACCATTACAGTCTTCTGGATGATTGCTCTGCTTGCAAATACAAGGCATCTATTGTCTGTGGACTGGAGTATTTAAAAGGGAGACTGCTGAATCCTCACGAGAGTTGAGTTCTATAATAAAACAAAAGCTATGTGATAAAAGTAACTGCCATGCATCTTTCAATAGGTCAGCTGTTCTCTGTTCATTAATGCTGGTAGCTTCTGAAACACTGGAACCCTCTAAGGTGCTTCAAAAAGCTCACAAATTAGCCTTCCAATTTTTAATGGTTCCTCCTTTTCCCCACAAATGAGAAACTCCCCCTAGTTTTTCCTCTAATTTTTTTCCAAAATTGCATTTGCATGCAGGAAAGTATGAGATTGTTTTCAGTATAAGGTAAACTGAAGTTCTTCTGTGGATCTTTGTTGGGGAAACTGTGCAATTTAAATCTACTGGAAGAACTGGCTTTGAGAAGGGAGGAAGTGCTTGAAGACAGTATGTGCATATCACAAACACAAATAGCTGCACACTGGCATGTGTAATGAGCTCTGTAACTGCTCTTGGGCTGCCAAATCAGGATTTCATGATACTTTGAAAGCTAATGCATGGAAGTCAGGAGTTGTTGTGGGGTTTTTGCTTTACCTTTTTTGATTTTGGGGTTTTTTGGGGGCAGAGGTTGTTTGTTTATTTTTTACGGCAGGATAAATAGCAGTTAACAGAGTGATTTAATAAGAAGTTTTAATATGCCCTCAAAATAATGATCTCACCCGACATGGAGTTAGTGCTGCTTAAGGAAATTGCTGGTTATCATCACCATGTGAAGAAACAGAAGTTGTTATCTCCTAAGAGCAAAAAAACCAAAAACACCCATTAAGATAATCAGAACACCACTCTGAAGATCCAGTTTATGGGAGTTAGAAATTCTGCCCTTGTGACTCAGCAGAAAAAGAAGGGAGAGTGCCATTTTGGAAGGGATATAGGTAGGGACAAAACCCCTCATCAGTTTTATCAGCACGTGTCCACGGATGTTGATGGGGCTTAGAGCTGCTGTTTACAGAAACATTCTGGTTTAACCCTCACTTCAGGTACCTGACAGATGTTTAGGTTTCTATTCAAACCAGGAGTATTGCCTAAAAAAAGGCGCCTGCTGAAGTATAAGACTATTTTAATCAACTACCAGCATGCCTGATGTCAGGGGGCAAATTAAGCAACAGCAAAATGACTACCTACAATATTTAAATCAGGCTACAGGTTGTTGGGTTGTGAGGACGTCAGTTTGGGGGTTTTTTTGTTCTTGGCGAGGCATGGGGTGGTTTATATCTCTCCCAAAGTTTCCATTTATTTATTAAAATCTATCCTGGAGATACAGAGACAGTGCCAAGTAATAGAGTTTACTTCTATTAAAAGAAGAGCACAATAACCCATTTCTATAGCACTTTGTGATTTGTGTATGTCATGCATGCACTCTATTGCAAACTGTGCACTCTATTGCAAACTTTCAGGAATTAACCACTGTAGTATTCAGGCTGTATTTCTTTTGTCACAGAGACATATTCCATATTCCTTTGTGTAACACCAATGTCTCATTTAATGAAAAATAGTGGCTTTTTTTTTTTTTTTCACTATTCCAGTTTGCTTCTCGAATAATCCAGCTGTAGAAGAGAAGCACATCATGCTTGTGTTGAGCAATATTTTCTCCCTTGATCTGTTTCATTGTATTCTATCCTTTTTCCTTTCAATTTGTATAAACACCTGTTTTGTTGAACTCCTACAGTCTCCAAGGATCTTAGCATTTGATACGGTTAATTATAACATTCTATTGGATAAATTAGCCTCCTAGGGTTTGGTGGTTCAACTCTGAAATGGATCACTACATATGCAAATCTAATATGCTGAAGAGAAAATTGAATAGTTATATAAGAGACTTTTCCATTTATATTCTTTTAAAATAGAAGAACTGGCGAAACTGCTTCATGTAATTTTGTCCAGTATTTCTGTATTTGTATAGTTTTTAATCTTAATTTTGTGCTGTGATATGCATCTGTTTGTTAACTGCACAAATGCCCATGAGCTGGTGAATCTACAAAGAAAAAGGGGAGAAGATGGAAATACCCATTAAAACCAGTCAAGGAATTCCCCGTTTATTTCTTCCATTCTAAAAATGCGGTTATTTTGGAACTGTGACTGTTTGCTGTCGCTTAAAAACGCTGAAGCTGAAAGATCTGGAGACTGAAATTCTCTCTCCATGAAATCAGTGAGGTCATTGTCAGCAGTGCTCGTCTGGCTCGTGTTGTTCTGCTAATACACCTTAATCTGTCTGGGGGGACCTGAGCTAATCACAGCTGTTCTGCTGAAGCTGTCAGCACCGATTTGGGCTGCTGCTGCTGCTCTCCTGGCTTCCTGATTTGGGCACCTGTCTCGCTGTAATAAAGTCATTAAGAAGACAACACTCATTATGTTTTTTCATAAACACTTCCTCTTCTAGATCTACTAGATACCACTGTGAAGCTAATCCGTATTTTGATCCATGTTGCAAGGTGCTTGTGGCAGGATTCAGAGGTTCTGTGGCTTCTCTATTTTATGCTAAGTCATTCCAGGCCTCGACCTGTTGAGAACACGCAGAATCTGTATTTGCTTTGCTGTTGATTTGCTCTCATCATGAAGGTGAAGGATTTAGATCTAGGAGTAGTTGGTCTAAGGATTGTTCACGTAATTTTATGGCAGCTTAAATGTAGCATGTTGATGTCTGGTGAGGTGAGTGTGCTCCACAGATCTGCACCCTTGCGATGGAACCAAGCACCTACAAGGTGCAAGGAAAAATCTGGTGTCATATATGTAAACAACAACTTTAGTAATGAATGTTTCCCCCTAATTTTAAAATATTGACATTTTGAATGTTCAGCTTTGTGTCGTTCATCACTGACTTAAAACAAGTATTTTCATGTATATAGTGCATCTTGAATTTTTTAAATTATTTTGTAATACATATTATGTTAACAATTTTGCCACATTATAACTGAGGAATTAGTAGAATTTAATTTATTTACATCAAAAAATATTTGAATTCTTCATATTATCCTAGCTAAGGATCTGGCCCTTTTAATTTTAGTGCTAGAAATTGATGCCTGAAATATATGAGACCCTCAACTCCCGAGGTTATAGCTGCTCCATGGGGTCCCACACGATGAAGGGACGTGTGTGGGAGGGAAGGGGTGGATGTGCTGTGGACTTACCACGTCGCTTCACTTCTTGATGGCTAGATGGGGAACATGGAAGGAAAGTGAGAAATTGAAAGGTGGCTCTGAAATTTTAAGGATTTATTTCTACTGGAATAGCTCCTTAAAACTGTGGACAAAAAATACTTCAAGCCTCCTAGTTCCGACACAGGTAGCTAAAAAGATAGATTAAAGCTGGGTTTGAATTCCTCTGCAAATCTGTAAATGTAGTATCACCTTTAGACGATTGTAAATTCTCAGATTTGAGGAAGGCTTTGGACTCAGAAAAAAAAAAGTAGAAATTGTTAGTAAAAAATACTCATTTGTGATTTCAATGGCCTTGAAAATACGTTGCTCAGCTTGCAAACAGTAAGGAAGGTACAATCTTTTTCAAAGAATTCCAGTCTAAGTGGGAATTCAATCAGGAAATGCAATGTGGAAAAAAAAAATGAAAAAATCACAATTTTGAACAGTGTCATTCTTAGGGCTAGCCAGGAAAAACTCATTATTTTCTCTTCAGGAAGAGTGACTATAAATGGCTTTTTGGAAGAATTTTTGTTCTCTTTTCCTTTTCTAAAAAATTATATCTTTTTTGCAATTTCTTCAGACCCTGCAGATTGCATATCTAAAAATTCACTACGAACGTCTTCAAGAATTCCTTTCTACAAGTAATAATTAACTTAGAGCCAGTCAAGCTATATATGGAGTTGGCCTCTAATAATTTTTCTCATATTTGCTAATCCAAATTCACTGATGCACAATACATCTGCCAGTTTATTATTAGCCATTCAAGTATCATGAGACCCTTCCTTGACTCTTCATGGTCAGCTTTTGGATTTGATTACTGATGAAAGAAAATCACTGCAGACAAACTTTACCACTGCAACATTCTCTCCCTTCAAAGTCTTTTCAGGAGACTCCCCTCTAAAACCTTGGTTTCTTGGTGATCTCTTTGCTTTGTGAAAACTATTTGTTTATTAATTTTATTTTTTGATTAATTTTGAACTTAGTTGCTGTTATATAGGTATGAAAAAGATTTCTCTCTTATCCATTGTCTGCTTAAACAGCGTTCCACTATAAAACTTCTCAAAAATACTTTAAATGTTTGGCATTTAAAGTATTCTGTTACAATCTGCTCATTAATATGACTATTGACTCCGTCAACTTCAAGAAATGTATAGGACAGTACTTTTTCCTGCAAAAGTTTTGTTCATTCTTTCCCATTGTGTCATCTCTATCCATGTCTAATAAATACATTTTTACTTACCCTCTTCTGTTCCTCTGAAGCTGAAGATGATTTAAGTGATGACACATAGGTTGTTACTTGGAATTTTCATATTTGGATTCCTAAGATGGAGACCATGTAGTAGTCCAGGGGATTTTTTTATTGTTAATTTGTTGATTTAATCTTAAACTGCTTCCACTGGTAGTTCCTGCTTAAGACAGCTCTGTCACTAAAGCCTCTTTGAAGTCTGTGATAGAGGAGCCTCATTGATATCTTTAGTGAACACTAGTGCAATAAATTAATTTAGCTTTTCTGCTTTTGCATTACATTTGAGTGCTCCTTTTATGAGTTGATCTTTGAACAGCCCCACCTGGGAGACTTCCATTTTCTGAAGTGTTGTGGTGACAAAATTTGCATATCCAGTGAAGGGGATGCAGCTCTTTTGGCTTTGTACCATCTTGGGCTTTTTCAGCCTGACAAACCTGGTTCCGTCGTTAATTATTCAGTTAATATTTTCTATTCTTTTCAGTTTATCATTACTTATTTTTAATTATTAAAATGCTCTTTAATTTTCCAGTATAAGTGTTTTATCTCTCATTTGGTCTTGTTTTACCCATTTCTGAAGTGAGATATACATCACTGCAAGCTGATGAAACCCCATAAACAGCTCCATGCTGCTCTATTTTATCCTTTTAGCTGTTTACTTTATTTTTATTGTAACCATCTCACTTTTACATGGCTCACCTTTTTAAAACTAGGCCTTAGTTCTGAGGGTAGCTTTTTTCACCACCCCCTCCAAAAAAAATTAAATATTTTGTAGCCATTATTGCAGAATTACTTTTGTAAGTCAAAACCTACCAGAAGCTTCTGTGGCTGTACACACCTTCTTTGTCAGGGGTTGTCTTTTTCCTGTGGGTTCTCTGGGTCATAGAGTCACTAAAAAAAAAAGTAATTAATGATGAAGAAAAATTCTTACTTGTTGAGTAAAAATAATATGTTGCACATTAACATCTGAAGGACTATTTATGCAGTGTACTTGGAGATGTATTTATGGCCTTCAGAGCCTCTCTAAAGTTCCTGTGCATTTTCTGGTTTCTGTACCATCCTGATTAGTTATTTTAGTACCACAAAGTTTCTGATTTGGGCACTAATTGGCAATCCTCATATGTGTACTATATTTTGATACATTCACATCACTTGACAATAGACTATAATATTACTTGGTTTGTCTTCATTCTCTGTCAGTATGATCTGTGCTTTCTGTGGTACTTTTCTTTCTGACATTATAGCCCTTTTTGTTACAATCCTTCCAATAAATTACTGTTGTACTTTTTCCATTTTAGATTCCTAACATTTGTATTAGATATGCTTGGCTTTGGCTTAGCTCCATATTTTTGCATGTCTTAATTACAATTACTTAAGCAGTGTTCTTCATTATTTGCTACATTAGTTGGCTTATTCCATTTGTTTGTTTTCTGAGATGCAGTTTTTATCACTTCATTACTAGAAAAATACCTCATCTTGACCTATATGCTCCACCTACCAGCTCTTCCAGTCTGTCTCATCCTCCATCTTTATAAAAAAGCAAAACCAAAAGACCACATCTTCTCTCATCTTTTATTTGCTAGTGCTGTGTTTTGTTCTTTTTCTGTTGCATAGTTGTATATATTTTTATACATATTTATATATCTGTTAGTATCAGACTGAGAAGGTACAGCATTTAACAAACCTAGTTGATCAAAACTAATCCCTGATATTTAAGGATTTGTGGTGGGGGTGATTGTTTCCATGTACAGCATCAGTAGCAAGTTAATCTCACAAGGAACAGGATAAATCCTTATACGCCAAGGTACCTGCTTGTAATTTCATTTTACTACTGGGAACCAGGAATTAGTATACTTTAATATTGGGCCTGATAGTGACTCTTGGTCTGAATAATTCAGCTCTTCAGATCTAGATCACTAATTTGCTAGCCAGTGTGTTGGGACAGTCTGTACCCTGAGTCATTTTCATCTGCAGCTGGATGAAATACAGCTTAACTTCAAACAAGAGAGAGACTGATTTACAGCAGGCAGAAGTGTAGCTATATATTTCAAATATATTTTGAATACTGAGGCTTTCATAACTGAATGCCTATATTTTTCCAGGCCTCCTTGAATGTGCAGAGTCTATAAAAATCCGGGATCATACAGATTGCAGCACCAGAGAAAATTGTCCCAGCTGCCTGCTCATTCATTCACCCAACTTAGTCATCCAAAACACACAAGGATGACTGTATAGGTGCAATAAGGATCCTTATTTTTCAAGGCTATCTCCTGCCTGGTCTTTCACAGATGTTTTGTGACAGTTGCTTGCACTGTGCACAAATTTAGAAACCAGTAGCTCCTGGTTCCTGTTCTGGGCCTTTGTGGGAGTGTATGTGCATCACTGCCTCTGGAAGAATGGCCATCTCCCGATGCATCTCAGTTTCTCCCCTTTGAATGATTACAAGGGTGTCTCCTCAGGGAATTATGTGGACACCTGAAAAAGAAAAAAAAAAAAAAAGAGGGAATATCCTCTGGTGTATGGGGTACCTACAGTGTGCCTCAGCTTTGTGCTACAATGAGTTAGCTAGCTTAGAAACTGAAACAATGATAGGGAAAAAATAAGAGAGAGAGAGGAGGAACAAATGGAAAATTAATACAAGCTAGAACCAGGGCAGAAGTAAACCTGGAAAAAAAAAAAAAGGGAGAAAGAGAAAAAAAAAAAAAAAAAGGGAAGAAAAACAAAAAAAAAAAAAGAGAAAATACATGTCATAAAGAAGGGACAGGCAAGACTTGTATATCTGTCACTTTAGTAGCTGAATTTCCCATAAACTTCCATTGAGATCCGATTAGCTCAGCAGGGAGCAATATAAGCGGGAAAGCATTAGGTGTAACTGAACTTGTGATAAATCCTCCTGCAGCCAAGCATTAGTCAGACATATATTGATCTAATAACAAGTCATGATTACAGTTTAATCCTGGCTGGGACTTTCGGAATTACGGATAAAAATGATCATTTAGTGTTGACTTTTACAATTCCCCAAGGTAACAGTGGGGGGTTCTCATTAACTAAAGGAATTATTCATTTTGAGGCTGCAGCCATATAACTGCATGCTTTTGACACAACTGGGATCATTAGTATTGTCACAGAAGTGTATCTGATCGACTTCTAAGCCAGGTACTAGTCACATCCCATGTAGTAAACTCCTTAAGCACCTTACCGAACAGTTTTACATCTATGATATCAAGTTTTAAAACTTCAGCTGGTTTTCTGATTTCCAGTTTGGGAGAACCCTTCTTGCCCCACCCTTCCAGATGTTATAGGCATTGCTCAAAGGCTTCATTCCTCTGGTGCCTGAAAGTAGAGTTGGAATATAATGAATGTCTGGTGCTTTTCATGATGTTGGATGTGATGAATAAGATAAAGTAATAATATATATTTACGGTTGCTACTACACCTTAAAAAATGTGCTGCTGGTCATTAGAGATAAGATTGTTCCTTTTCCTGTTTTGCATGTGGAATCTAGACTACATCTCTGTGATTCACGGTGGTTAGGATCTCGTTTTCCATGGCTCAGCAAAAGAGATAAATTAGGGAGCCTGTTTGCTTGAAAATGGAGATTTAATTGCTCAATTGAATAAAATTCAGTTTTCTCATAAAACTCTTGATTTTCATGTTTTTAAATCAAATATTAAGCATTTTGGGGAAGATATAGGATAAACCAATACTTTTTGGGTGACTTCACACACTTTTAAGCAGTGTTTAAGATTTCCTTGAATGTGTTTTGTACTGTAGACAGAAATTCTGGTTGAACACTTCCTGGGCACATGTGTTTGATTTCTACAAGGGTCACATGCAGGATATAGTCTAAGACTGTAAAGACACTTAGCATTAAACTTAGAAAACTTAACCTGACACTGACATCTATTTGGTGGAATCACAGAAATGGTGCTTGCTTAGTACCTTCTTAGGTAGTGATATATATCTGAAGTGGTTTATAACTAGGATCATTACAGATACATAATTCTTCTTCCAAAGCCAAGAGTGTTTTCTTTGTCACTCAGATAATTTCTAAGTAGTTTTCATGATATATCAATATATATAATACCAAATCGTATGTCCGTTATGAGTATCTTTGGGGATATTTCTCATGGGGATATAAGCAAAAGTTTTCGGACTTGGTCAGTAGTGGGATATGAAAATAAAACATATGTTGATGGTTCTAAAGCCAGATGCTGTTTTGCAGATAGTTTTGTGTTTCATATTTCTTAGGTTTTCTACCTATAATAATTTTCAGATTGAAATTATCCTGATATATTTCATGTCTCTTATTTTTTTTTTTTCCTGTTCCCTAAAATATCCTTTGGTTTTCCTGATGACATAGAATCACAGAATGGCCTTAAAGGGACCTTAAAGATCATCTAGTTCTAACCCTCTGCCATGGGTAGGGGCACCTTCCCCTGTCCCATGTTGCTCAAAGCCCCATCCAATCTGGCCTCGAACACTGCCAGGGATGGGGCAGCCACAGGTTCTCTGGGCAGCCTGTGTCAGTGCCTCTCCACACTCATAGTAGAGAATTTCTTCCTAATATCTAATCTAAACCTCCTGTCTTTAAGTTTCAACCCATTCTCCCTTGTCCTGTCATTACATGCTTTTGTAAAAAGTCCCTCCCTGTCTTTCTTGTTGGCTCCCTTCAGTTACTGGAAGGCTGCAATTAGGTCACCCCAAAGTCTTGTCTTCTCCAGGCTGAACAATCCCAATTCTCCCAGTCTTGCCTCACAGGAGAGGTGCTCCATCCCTTTAATCATCCTGGTGGCCTCCTCTGGACTCACTCCAGGAGGTCCACGTCCTTCCTGAACCAGGACCCAGAACGTTGGATGCAGCACTCAAGGGACTCTCTCAGTATCTCAGAAATTAAGGGTTATAATGAGGTGGATGTCTGATTTAATTTTTAAAATGTAATGATTTCTGTGGCCAAGAGGTAAAGAAATCCATATTCAGCTAATAATTCTCATTAGTTTCAGAAGGAAAAGCACCAACATGGAAAAGAAGTGGAGTTAGGGGACTAGCTGATGGAGTAGGTAGTTCTCTGCAGCTCTTTCTGGGTTAAGGATGAGCTGTTTTTTGGGGAAAGACACCAGAAGTGATGAATCCAAGGTGCAAAAGATAAGTGAGAAAGAGGAATCTGATCTGGTGTGGGGGCTGAAAGTGCAGACAGAAAAGCCTCGAACAGTCTGTCAGTTCGAGTTCAGCACTTGGTTACTGTTACATAAACGCAATAAAAATAGCTTCCCAACTCACTCCTGTGAAAGTAGAAACATCCTCTAGACCTGTTCAGTACCTCTGGGGAGACCCTAATGTAGAGCTTGGTGCATGTTGCTGGGGTGGGGGGAGCTGGTGATGGTGCAGGAGCCTTCCTGACCTTCCTGACCTGGAATGAGACATAAGGTCACCAGTCTGGATGACCTGGTCACCTGGAGGATGAGAGCTGGGAGAGATGTCTGGCTCATACATCCATGACAGCAGAGAGGGCTGGACTTGAAGACTCAGTTGTTTCTCTCCAGCTTTGCCCCTGAGAAATGACTGTTGAAGACTTGCTCTGGGGAAGGGAAGAACCTGAGGGGCCATCTGCACCCAGGATGGGCCACAGCCCCATAGCCCTCACAGGATAACGGATTCCTTTGCCCTTCCTTGGCACCTGGCAGCTAACTGACATGCACACATGGAATCTGGTCCATAGGATCCAGACCAGTTGGGAAATCAGCTGAACTCCTCTTTCATGTCACTTTGTCAGCAGAATTACACTGGCTTTAGTAAAGTAAATACTAATTTAAAATTGTTGTAACTACAAATTATACTGCATCCACTACTCTGATGAATATAAGTGGCTTTTTTTCCATACAGGCATAAAAATGATTATTTATTTATGGTAGTAAGTGTGTAGAATAACCCTTACGACAGAGTCTTATTTAACTTCTGAGTGGTGGTGGTGGCTTTCCTGCTGTCACATAAGGTAGTCTGTTTTCTGCATAAACATTGTTTAACAACGGAATGTTTAAAATAAGAACACGTACAGGTTGTCATTCCAACTCCTGTGCTTTTGTGTTAATAAACAAATTGTTTTTAAGATGTGCATGGCAATGATTGTGTTGCTATGAATATGAGTGCACAGAAAACATAAAGCAATTTTTTAAGGTATATGTTTGTCTGAAAATCTCTTGGGTGAATAAAAACAAAGCAGAAGGAAGGACCTTGAGCCTCCCATGTATTGAAGTGATCCATATGTTGCACCCAGTGTGACATTTGTCAGTGTCTGATGAAATGACCCTGTATATGGAAGAAAAGATTTATTTTCAGACATTTTTTCACAGCCATGGTTCTGAAAGATGGAAAAAAAATGGAACTGCTGAGAATTATAACGTTAGCCTAACTGCTGAACAAAATTATTTAATTTATTCTAGTGTGAAGTAACCAGGATTCTGATTTTGTGTAATGATTTACATTTGACTGTAATGTGGCTTGTTGCAAAATTGCTTTAATAAGAGCTGCAAATATCTGTCAAGGAGAAGAGAGTAATTAAGAAATAAAAGCCTATTTAGGAAAATCCAATGCAGCGTATAAATATGTAGATCCTGGAGTCCCAATAAGCTGCACCTGAACAGCCTCTCCTGAATGTTCCACCGATTTCAGGGACTCAATTAAACAGTAGAAGATGATGTCATATTTCTGAGAAGCCAGTTGTTCTATAGCATTACTCAAGGGAACCCATTTAAGGGGGAAGGTATCATAAACATGACTCCAGCAGTGGGCTCCTAGTGATATCATTTCTCCTTTAGTAACCAAGGGCAGTATTCCTTTTCAAGGAAAACTCTGATGTCAGACATTTCTTTTAGCAACAAGATAAATACAAATTATGTGGGCTTTATCTGAACCTTACCCCTGGTTTAATCCTATCGCTTTTTTGAGGCTCCTCCAGCAGTATTTTAAGGAATGTTTTAACAGGAAACAATTTTTTTATTTTCTTATAAACAGAATTATTTTAGATATTTTTTTAATGAATGAAGCAAAGAGTAAAAGAGTTGCTGTAAGAAAAGATAAGCCTCTCTTAATTTTCTAGGCACTTCCAGGAACCAGCTATCATAGGGAGGATTTGACTTGTCATCTGGAGCAAGTTGCCTTGCTGTATATTCCTATCTATGGATACAGCATAAAGAAATGATAATAATTTAGATTAGGCATGTAACTTTTAGACAGCTAAAGCTGAGCCTGACTTCTAATTGTTGTTTTAAAAGAGTCATTCTTGTTGTTCAGAACCCTTGATTGCTTTCAATTGCATGTGATAGAAATCTATTTAAATCAGCCTCTTTTCATGTTCTTGTTTCAGCAGCTGAAGAGCTGCTATTTGTCAATCCCTTTCACTAGCAGTGTCAGTATAAATTCTTTTATGCCTATATTGATGCTGTCAGAGGGAGGAAGCTGGTAGGCTCATTGCTTTGGGGATGCTAAAACTTCCTGTGGGATCAAGAGGAAGCTAAAGAGTTTCAGGGAAGAGAAATCCACGGTGGGTTTCTGTGTATGCAGAGGTAATCTGTTGATCTGGAAATAGTGAAAGTATTTGGAAGGTAATGCAGTGTGATTGCCTTGTTCTGAAATTCTTCCCTAGCATCCTCTTTTGGCACTTGGTACAGGCACGATCCTGGGGTAGAGGATCCTTTGCTATGTAACACTGTGGCCATATTCATGTTTTTAAAGAAATTTGACCTTGTGAACATACAAATTAACAGCTCAGTAAAGACAACAAAGTGAAGGCCTGGATTTTTTTACCTGAAAGAACTGATTTCCAGAGGAGGTGGGGAGACCTTGAGAGATTCTTGGGAAAATAAATCACAGGGGATGTTTTTGTTGCTTTTGGGTAGGCTGCAAGCACCACTCAAGCCATCTGTTCCTAAACTGCCTTCTGAGGAACGCGCCTCACAGTTGTCTCTCCTGCAGCCTGGGTATATTCTCCTTTCGAAGGGCTGACCTCGCTGGGGCATTCGTGGAGAGCACAGAGCAGCGCGTGGGAAATGCCTGGGTTGGCAAGGAGTTTCTTTCCCCTTTGCTTGGAACCTCAGATCAAAGGCTTCTGTAATTTTTCTCTGGTAGAAATAGTTTGCTAGCACAGAGATCCGTCTAATAAAATCGAGTTGGTGCTTCACAGTGTGCACGCATACATGCAGATGTGCTCCTGTATCCATTGCACAGGCACGGATTTTATTCTTTCCTGTTGTTTTCTCTGAAGTGTTTTGAGGCTGAAATTACACAGGGGGTTTTGTCCTTCTCATTTATAGAGAGGTGCTAAACATTTCAATGGAACTCTTTGTTTTGTAGACTCCTTTTTAATATATTGTTAAGAAAAAGACCAGTGCATGTTATTGAAATGACAGAATTTCAAAACCTGGTTTTATTCTATGTGTCTGCAGTTTGCAAGCATAAAATAGAAATAAGTTTAACAAATATTAATTTATTTCAGCTATGAACATTAATGGTTTTAAATGCTCTAGGTGACTTAATATCCAAATATACAGGGTTCCTAAATCCATCAGTCTCCTTTAAATATCCTTGCTGTCATAGTATCTATTCCTAAAAAGTAGTGACTACATCCCTGAAACCAATTTAAAATTTTCATGGGTTTTTGGTGTTTACTTAGAGTTTATTAATGCACTGTCTTTAAGCTTCTGATTTTTCTGGCTCTCTCCAGTTCAGCAGGTGGGCTTTCATTACCTCCACTGCGAGAGACCGTTCAGGTCAAGTGTTTTGGGTGATCTGATTTGGTATATTTTACACAAGGTAAAAATACAGACAAGGTATTTATGTGCTTCTCAGAGGGAAGTCAACACCAGTGAAAAAGCAGAGGAAGATATGCAAGGAATGTATGCTGCTCTCAACCTGCCACCATCATCTCATTTGAAATTGTTGCTGAGGGACACCTTTAGCACGGTTCTTGTGGGCAAATCTCTACTTGAAAGGTTTCCTTAGGTGCCTTAAGGCAAAAAAACCAGATGAATGCATGCAGACCATGTTACTCCAATATGCTGGATAAACAAGCATGTGTTGTACTCAAAACTAATCTTAGAATTGGTAGCTAAGATACTTTAAGCATCCAACAGTAGTGGTCACCACAGATAAAACACTGCAATTTCTGGTGCTGGTGTTTTTTTTAAGGTTGTTTATAAAGTTGTATGTTTTTGCTTGTACAACAGTTGTCATAGGTGGCTTTTAGAGTTCATATTATCATCTTAGTCATCACGAAACAGGGAGTTGAATTCAGGGTTTCAGAAAAAAGTATTGGCCCCTGTCAACTGATGCACCCTATTCCAGTATTAAATACGGTCTGCCTTGTCCACAACAGAGAATATTCATCCTAAACCTCGCCCCTTTCCTAGCAGCCAGTTTCCCTGGTAACAAAGCCAATGATACAAGTCTCTCCTGCAAATTAGACCTGGGTAAGTATGGAGCCATACTACTGATTTAATTTGAGGCTAAATTCTGATGCACCTGGAAATAGAACTGGCATTAGTAGCTCTACATGATCTCTTACTGAAATCTTTTTTCACTTCAGGTAACTAATCCGTGACTGATGAGCCAAATAAAGCCCCAACCCACTCCATGCCTCCTTCTGTCTTCAGGCCCCTGGCTCACTTCTCTGTCAAATTATTAAAATACAAGGCATGTCCAGTGATATGAAAAGATTTGTCTTTGTTCCTGGATCATTGCCATATCGTCCCAGAATAAGGCTTTTTAGCACATCAGGAAGAGGGGGTGTGTCTCTTCTTCTGACTAGGATACATTAGGTGAGGATTTCTCTCCGAAGTATCCTAATTCCCTTTCACATTTTTTCCAGAGAGCCTATCCGCAGATAATTCTATTAAAATTAGAGCTATATTAAACTAAAGTTAAATTAAAGCGCATCTACCAGTGATGCTGAGGATTAAATAGCACCAAAATTTGAGAGACCAGCAAATCACGTCCCCCTGCCTTGTTACCACCTGGATGCTCACCCAGGCTTCAGGCACACCTTGCAACTGCCCTTGCCATGTGTCCATATAATGCCTGTATTTAATTCCCCGTCCCTTACATGTGTAGCAGGTGGTCCTTCATTTCTCACCCTCCATGCTCTCAGCTCTGAATTAGATGAACATTGGTTCAGCTCTTGATTTCGTGATTCTTTACTTGCTTTTTCACATGCTTTTTGTAAGCAGTGGAACAGTATTTGGCTTCATGTCAGCAGTTGCTGAATTGAAGTTGCTTTATTCAGTCCAGGGCGCTCAAGAGAGAATAGCCAAATAATAAAGAAGCACATGATCTGTGCTCGGCAATTGAGTTTTCTCACTTCAGCTTGTAATCTGTAGCTGCTTTTTCATGATGCTGCTAATTCAAACATCAGCACTGCTTGGGCATCGTTTCATGTGGGGTTTGATAGCCAACTATTTAGAGTTTATAGTATTATTTAAGTCTGTTTTGTTATACAAATGTTCAAGATCTATCTTGATTCAACACTGTGCTTGATAGAAGCCAAAATTAGAAATACTTGTCATGAAAATACCATCATTGTCATCTAAGTGGTTGCCCATCTGAATCAGGCTGCACAATATGTTGGTGCACAGAGACAGAGTTTCAGACTCTGTGCAAGTTCAAAAATTTCTATGTATTTCTGTATCATACACTCACTTGGTTGCTTAAAGTTTGCTTCACCACACTGTAACAGCTGGAGACTCACTTTGCTTTAAAGAACACACAATAACTGGGAGAAGTATCCAGGCCTGACAAACAAACAAGAAATTTTACCATGCTCTCAGGGCACCAAGCCAGCACCAGAATGGCTGCCACAGCATCTCATGCCCTGCCTCTTCCCCTGCTTGCCAAAATTAGGCTTGCATGAGTGCCAACAGCTGGTGGAAGCCATACTGTACCTTGGATCTGTGCCTTGCCACCACCTGGAAGAAAGATTATAAATTAAAGCCTGGAACTGAAAGGCATTTGATTTTGTGAGCTGCAGGGAACATAACATTTCTGTTTGTGTCTGCTGCTCTGGGTATTTCACATTAGATAATAAACTGAGAGGACTGCATGTATCTAAATCTAAACTAACTACTTAATGATGGAACTTTTTATAAATTCGTTGACAGCAGCTAGCAGTCAAACCTAATGGCAGCAGATGGACTTCACGGTGCCTATTCCAAACCCTCTGCTACCATGCTACTCCCTCCAAATTCCACTCTAGTTGTGACCTCTTTGTTTTAAATATAAGCCTTCTTTTTCCTAACGTTTGCTTGGTTGCTTTACCCAGAGGGTTCTATTGCAAGGGATTGCAAAGGCTTGGTCTACTGCTGGACCGCTGTATCCTCTCTGGCTTCACTGTTCTTCCAGCATCCTGTTTTTTGAGCAAGCATCCAGGTTCTCATCTGTATTCTCAAAACTCATGAAGGATTTTCTCAGCACTATGACTGCATTTCTTCTTTGGGAGGTTTCTCATTTGTCCACTCTAGTTGCATCTACGTTGCCCTATGCCCCTAGAACGCTAAGAACCTTCCCTCATTGTGAGTCTGGGTCCTTTACTACAGAGTAGGTGATAGTAAAAAATGCACTCATTACACACTCATTATTTAGCTTACCTGCAAGTATGGACCATGGACTCCACCGCTTCTGTTACGGCAGCTTCACTGTTCAATTTTAGGCTTGGTTTGGGGATTTTTGGGGGGGTTGTGTCAGCTTTTTTTTTTTTTGTATTGACCACTCGATGGCTAGGAGTTTTGTAAGCTTGCTAGTTGACTTAGCTGCGTGTCCCTTGGCAGCAGCATTCAGTTACTGTCGGTACTTGCAGCTCCTTGAGCACGACGCTTACTCAGCTGTTGTCTCTGAGCTGCTGTTCTGCACCTGCCTCTGGCCACAGACCTGCCTGCTGTGCTCAGGGCTCCTGTCTTTAGCTGCTTATTTGTGAATCTATTTCGTAGGCTGGGGTGTGCCTGTTCACCTCAGCTCTTGGTGTCTGCTAGCCTGTGATGAGTTCTGTAGTGGGCTGTGTCACGCTACTGTACTCTTCCCAACACCTTGCAATATGCCTTTGTGGTCATCCTGCCAACAGGTTTACTCCTGCTTCCAAGGAGGAAAGTTCATGCATTATGAAGCTTGGTTGCTTATGTTCCTGGGACAGTGGACTGAAGTGCCTCCGTGAGGCTGAGCAGGAGCTCTTCCTGACTGTCAAACTTTGGGTTGTCCTTAGTCCCAGCCCAGCTCGCCTGGTGCTTTGTGGGTGAATAAGGGAGGATACCTGTGAGAGCCGTTCACGCTTGTTCTCACCTTTTGAATTCTGCTGCTGGGAGGTTGGCTCATTGCCTGAACCCAGTCTGGTGGGTCTCTTGTGTCTTACAAATGGGATTTAGGGTTTCTCTATTGTATTTATTTTCTATTTTTAATTCAGGTGGCCTACACGACTCCTTATCTTTGTGCCTTATGGCATTTGTTGACAAGATAGTGTTAGCAGTAAACACAAAGCACGTGGCATCCTACAGCAATTGGACTATCAGAATTGGAGTGCTAATTTCCCATGTTAGAAGATAGACTAATACCATGTAGTTTCTGTCAAACTCTCCCCTGGGCTTTTGAGGAGCATTGCTGGGCAGAGAAGGAGCTGTATATAGTCTGCTGTTCCTTACATGTGCTAGAGGAAATCAGACACATTATTCCAGAATGTCCCAAGAAAGTATTGAAGCCCAATATTAGACTGCAGCTGTGAACATTTTCCTGTGGCCCTCTGAACACCAGGGCATGTCCCTTACAGTCTCAGTGTGCCTCGGGGATGAGAACAATGCAAACTGAATCATCAAACAGAAAGGCATACCCTCCCAGGACTCTACTATTCTTATTCTGTGGGGAGGCCACTCTCCCACCTAACCAGCTAATGAGGAGTTATCTCTCAAGTAGGTCACTTCAGTTACTGCCATACCATGGACAACTCCAAAGTAGATCAGATACCGGGAGAGAGAGAGATTTAATTTGTTTAGTAATTCATTTTGTGAGGCTCTGAAGTAAATGAGTACACTAAAATTGGTTTGATAAAAGAGAAAAAAAACCCCACAGTATTATCACAAAACTGATTTTGCTAAAATAAATCAAAGCAAAAGAAACTTTAGATAGGATTAAGCATGAAAATGCTATGCCATTTTTAAATGATTTGGTACAACAGAGAAAAAAATAACACAGATTATTTCTCTTGTTCATACAAAAAATAGATCCAGTTCTGTGAGCTTCAGACTTGAAACATTTCTAGAGTATCAGATGTAATCAAAGGGATGGGAATGCTTTACTGGCATGTGCAAGTAGATGTTGTGCTATCCTCATTTACAAAACCTTCTCAGATGTTGTACTTCAAGCCCTCTCTGGATATTTGATTCTGTAAACGGCTGCTGAACATTCAGATTGATTGCTTCTCCTTCACATACTGCTGAAGCGTTCATTGATGCCTCTGAAGTCTGGTGGGATTTATATTTGAGTACCATCCTGAGCCTGTGTTCTAGCCCAAAGCCATTCTGTGGATTCAAGGTGCATCCATGCTGCTCGGGCATAACCCTGTGCTCAGCAGCAGACCTTTGGAGACCTCGAAGGTCCAGAGGAGGAATATGCCAAGAGCCTTAAATGAAGGCATTCAGAGTGTAGAGGGTCTAGACAGGTCTACTGCAGTGTGGTAGCAGCACTAGATGGTCAGTTTTGAGCTCCATCAGCAGAGCAGACAGGTGACAAAGCAGTCAAAAGCAAAGCACCCTTGTGCCTTTTTCCCTTTTACTCTTTTTTCCCCCCTTAGCTTTAAAGTAAATGATGCAAACCTTTAAGAGAAGGGCTGTTTGACAACCTACACTAAAGAACTTCCTCAGCCCCATCCAGTTGGTGCTTGGTAGAACTGTGCAGTGCTGGGTTTGGCGTAAGTTTAGGGCTGAACAGAAGCCCCTGTAACTTTCCCAGGGACTGGGTCAACTCTTAAGTCTGGCTTGTACCTCTAGAGCAGTCATGTAAAGGTTCCAGATGTAAATCTATATTAAAAAATGAGGCAGCTGCAATGATAATACAGCATTTCCCTTTTGTTGTCACAAAGTCTTGCCTTAGATGAAGGAAGAAACTGGATTTTGTACCAGGAAGAGTTGAAATGCAGCAAGACCTCAGTGTCAGTGCTGCCCAGCTGCTGGAAGGGCTTGGCTCAGCCCTTGGCTGGTGCTGGAGATCCCCTGCTCAGGAGACGAGCGTGGTTTGGTCTTTGCACAAGTGCCTCCTCGACCAGAGAGATGCCACCCCCTGGGGATGACTGCCCCCTGCATCAAAGGAGATGGTCCCCGAGGTTGGAGCTTCTGTGGTGGAATAGATGCAGCTCACAGGAGTGCAGGCTCTAGAAGGCTGTACAATTCATTGTACAAAACCAAGAAAAACTGGAAATGCCTACGTGAAATTTGTTTAATCAGTCTAAGTTTCAGTACTAACTAATTTCAACAGATTAAAGATGACTCAGAGATCCTAGGTCCACACAGTTTCACATTGTAGTTCTTCTTTTTGATATTTGATTTGAAAGGAATAAGGAAATCAATTTGAAGTTGCAAAATTCTTATTATTCTTATTTTTTTTCCTGATTTTGTTGTATTAAAAATGTTCCAGGTTAATAGAAATAATTGGAGACAGATCTACCCTTCACCTCCTTAATTTCTTTACATGAGTGTTTTTTTGCAAAAAAAAATTAGAATCAAACCAGGACTCTTATTAGAATACTTCTTTCATTTCCTTTTGTGAAATCAAAAAGGCTATCATTATTTTAAGGCAAAATATATATTTATCTTAAATAATTGTGATAAAAAGCAGTGATTTTTGCAGTTATTTTAACTGTTGTGATGCTTCGGTGCATCATGAGGCTTTTAGACTTAGGCACCAGTCACACTACTGAAGTGGTTCTGGCAGCTACTGCAGAACTAGAGTTTTGAAGTCCTTTCCTCACTTTTTTCCTGTGTTAGTTTAGAGGAAAGATTTTTCAAAATCTCTAATTAACTGAAATGTTTGCTAACTAGGTAATAATTTGGAAATTAATTTTATGCTACGCAAAACCTAATAAAAAGTGTTAATCAATAAAATGTAATTGTGGCTTGCCCTTTTATACTTCAAAAGCCATCTAATCAGTATCGCATAGAAGAGGCAATTTTTACTGCATTCAGTATTATTGCAGAAGATCTCAGGCAGGGCACATTAATTTTCACATTAGAGAAGGGCTGTTGGAGAAAATGTAACATTTTCGATGTAGCAACGCTTTCTTTCAAGTAAAGTAAAGTTCAGGATTTTTACTCGACACAATGTTAGGTTACTTTAAAAATTACAGTAGTAATTTTTAGTAGCACATTTTAGTAAAGGGAATCTTAAGGATAAAGTTCTTGGGTTTCTTATGATGTTCAGGAAATCGTAGCGAACTGTCGTGTAGAGACTTCTGCAGGCTGGAATCCTGAAATTAATGAGTGTAATTTAAACATAACAGCCTATTCAGCTGGGGAAATGGGAGCCTGGTTTTTAATTTTAGCAGTGGGACAGAAGGTAATAATGTCAGAAGTAAGTGCGGAGGCCACTTGTAGGGACGACTCGACTTTGCAAAGTTGCCCCACAACAGCGTTTGCCATTGTGGGCTTCATCTGCCTGAGTCATGGAGTACCTCTGTCCACGCTGGTCCTGGGGACCTTGAGGCTTTGAGTTTTAAAGCAATGCACTCTTCACCTGTTTGTGAAAATCTCCTGTTCGTACCCACATACAGCCGACTTCTTGTACACTTTTGCCTAAAGCTGTCTTCCGTTACTAAATAGGTGTATCTTAAGGTGGATGTTCTAGCAAGTCTTTCAGCAATTTCTTCCACAAAATGTCCTTATGTGCTGCATTTTGCTGTGAGCACTCAGTGCTTTTTTTGGCTAGTCATTTAAATGCCTGATTCAGAGCATATTGCTGTTGCTTATCTCTTTTTTCATCTTTTGTCTTTTTAACTTCAGACTCTTCTACGGCACTTTCATGTGATACTGGCAGCAACTTAAATTCCACTCTTTTAATTGCTTCATTTTGTGACTGTCAGCACTGCTGATTTTTTCTTGGATGTAGGAGTGTAAGGACCAAATATATATAATAATCAAATAATAATGAATCAAAAAATAATCAAAAAATACTTCCAAACTCATCAAAGTCTTTTCTCTGCAAGCAACCACCCTCACAGACATCTTCTGTTTGAAGATTTTTAGTTATTAGTTGCAGTCCAGTAATGGATCTTGGGGGGAACTCCATTGCATCACATATTGAACAATTGCAAAGGCATACTTTTGCTCCCCAAAATACACGGTATAAAGGCATTATACACAAGTCAGGTAGGACTGAGCTGCTGTCTTCATGGGTTTTTCCTGGGAATTTTCAATAAGGTGATCAGTGCCTTTTCTGTCTGGAGAGCAGTGTGAGATGATCTCCCTACATACGTATTTAGACACTTGCAACATGCAGAAGAGAGCTCAGAAGTTAGTGTTGATGCTGCTTCACCAGCGTGGAAACCCACCTCGGGCTATTTGAGGTATGAATGACTGATGGATATATATTTTCCTGTTTTTTCATTTCAAGTTATGAAAACACCTTATCTTAATATCTTAGAATCATAGAATCCTTGAATTATTCGAGTTGGAAGGGACCAGAAACATCGTCTAGTTCCAACCTCACTGCAGTGAGCAGGGACACTTCCATTAGACCAGGCTGCTCACTGCCCCGTCCAACCTGGACTTGAAGACTTCCAGGGATGGTGTAGAAGGCTGGGCAGTAAGGAGTTAATGCATTGCTGTGCCTCAGACTGGAGCAAAACTGTGACCATTATTCCAATCACTGACACTGAACTTGGAACAACCAAGTCTGGTCGCTGGATCCACATGTGGTGAAATCATTCCTCTTCACTATCTACTACTATCCTTTCCTTCTCTTTTCCTTATATCCTTATATTCCTATATTCTTCTTAATGAATTTTTGTTCTTTTACAGAAAATAACAAAAATGGCCACATACCTTCTTTCTGCTGCAATTAAATAGTTTTACAATAAGTCTGCCTCATATGTACACCAGTCATTCAGTGTCCTTTCACTCTAATTCACCCTGAGGGATTTATTAACAGGAACCTTAGTTACCTTGTCTCAGAGGTGGGTTGTATCCACAACTTCTCTGGGCAACCTGTTCCAGTGTCTTACCACCCTCACAGAGAAGAATTTCTTCCATATATCCAACCTAAATTTCCCCTCTTTCAGTTTGAAAATATCTCACTAGCTTTATAATAACCTCCAAAACTCTACTACTACCCCTTATTAATAAAAGAGAAAATTCTACTACTTTTTCTCTGGTATAATTGCTCTTCCCAATGAAGCCTGAATAAAGCCTGAATTCTGAATAATGTTGATATATTGGCTCACTTAGAAAAGCATTGTTAGCAGCTGATTGCTTATATAATCTCCTTGGCAATTTTTTACGTTTAGGTTGTCCTTATTTTGTTACAAGAAAAGAACATAGAGGTTTTTACTTCGATTGGGTCCATTAATTTTCCTAAGTCATTTGGACAGCAAGGTGTTTAATCAATCTCCTATGTGGTTTCAATGAGACACTATTTCTAAAGAACCTAAATTGAGTGCTTTTATTCTAAGGCTTAAGGCATTCATTAGAAACAGGCCACGTTATCCGTGAAAGATTAATACCCGTATGAACAAGAAGGAGTAATGTAATCAGGAATAGCAGTCTTACAGCTCTATAAAAAATTGGGCTAACAAAAAAAATCACAGTTAGAGAGACGCAGAGTTTTAAAACAAACCCCTATTGCTGGTTCTTTTATCATTAACAACAAATTAAAACTAATTACCTTTTAATGGCAGAACACAGCCTGATGTTCCAGTCATACTTTGTGGTGATTATCAAGGCAGGTGTGGAGCAATGGGAATGCTCAACTAACATGCGTGAAAGACATGAATGACTAGAATTAGTTCTATATGTTGAGCTAATTTCCTTTCAGGTTTTCCATTCTGTGTGGAATTAGGAGGATTTATACATCCCTTTCTCCCCAGAGACACTCTGCTCAGAGAAGTACATTTTGGTGATTTGTAGGCACACAGCATTTCAGCCAAGCAATCTGAGGATGTATTCAAGAGGGATACATTTCCCGGAATTTCTTGGAACTGTAATGATAGAGAAGGTAAAGAGCAACTCCAAAATTCCAGATGCCCATTCAGCTTCCTTTTGTTAAATTTTCTAATATTATGTTAGAGAATGAAGAAGCCTTTGAAACAGCCAAAGAAGCAAAAAATTGAAATCAAAACTTTGATTACAGTTTGCTGCAAAGTCTCCTTCTAATCAGTGGGCTTTTGATTTTGCTCTACATGGTATATAATATTTTGCTGAATATTTAATTTTCCTTTTTTTTTCTGTATGAGTGCTGAATGCTCTCACTGTCATACATGGATTTAATGGAACTCAATTCTCAATCATATTGGTTAATAATTATCTCAGTTTTGCTTCCATTTTTTTTTCTATTTCACTGAGACCAAGAAATGGCACCTTTTGCTGGTCAAGCAGTATCTTCCGGACTCCCAAACATAAGCAGGGAAAACAGCTCCCAGGGAAAAAAAATTCCAAATAAGAGAATTTTGAAAAGCCCCTGCGCTGAACTGATCATTAAATATAAGAAAATAAGGTAGAAATCGGAAGAAATCATATTAAAGAAATACATAATAGAGATAATTTTATAAACTTAATGAAATGTGAAAGTTTTTATGAGGTTGAGACTGGTATGTGGCAAGCTGAAAGGAGAGTAGTGTGTCATTGCACCTGCAGATGGGAACCACAGCATGAATTTGAGTTCAGTGTCAGAGGAACCCTGCTCCAGGGCAGAGTGCATCTCTGATTATGTGATCACCAATATAAGGTATTTTATTTCATCTACAGTAAATGGATGCAGTAATGCGTGTGTTTATTTTCTCCTGGCTGTTTCTAAGCGTGGAGGTAAAGAGTTCATCCTTTCTACAATCCTTTGCTTAGGTTTTCTTTGCATTCTCCATCTCCTGATTTTTCTTTCTGGCTTAATTTAAGCTAAAATGTTTTACTCATAGACCCATTCATTACAAACATCTTGCTAAACGAACTACCAGAGTGAATTTTCTCTAGTGCTACCTGAGTATATTTCTGATTTAGTTTTAGAATACCAACAATCTTCTGGCTTTACATTTGCACAGATTCTAGCACGAGAGAATTGTGGCACGTGACTTTTGATATTTCTCAAGATCCACGCTCTTTTCATAGAGAGGGATTCTTAACAGATCATCTGACATTTCTATGTGAATCAAGTGTGTTTGTGCTAATCATGCAATGCCAAAGATTGAAACAGAACAGGGACTTGGATTCTGCCAGGAGCTCTCTGAGGAAGGTGCCAGAAGGATGCCTTGGTGTAGGACCTTCTCTCACCTCAATATAGGAGATATGTTGAGAGTGAATTTAGTGAGTGAGTTGTACTGTGCCCCACTGGTCTCCCCACATCACCTCCAGAATCATGATTTGGCTTAATTGTGAGGCAATTATGTATTTAAGTAATTAAAACCACCATCCATTATATTGAAAGTGCTGACACTTCTCATATAATTGATGCCAGTCTTGTCCAGAAAGAAGGTTCTGTGTCCAGTGGAACAGAATATGATTCCCAAGTTCGAAAATTAAGTGCCTGACTTTTACGGCTTCCTCTTCCTCTCTCAGCACCCCTTCTCCGCCCCCACAAACAGGTATGCAAATCCTAAATGGCTTGAAAATAAAGTCTTGTGCTTTTAAACAAATGTAGCTTGAAATGCAGCAAAGCATTTTCAGATCCTTCTCTCTGTAATATTATAAGGAGCAGAATGATACTGTTTTCTTGGAAACATTAGCAGTGGTGAAGAAGAATTTGCATAAACCAGTGAAAGTAACCAGGTTGAATGTCAGGATATAAACGAAAATTTGGACCAGGAAATCAATTTCTTCTCTGTTTGTGTTCTTACGAAACTTATGGAAAGCAGAAAGGTGTTTAATACCAGTTGCAAATAGAAAAACATTGACAGCAAATTCAGTCTTGCGTGTCACTGCTCCTCCAAGCAATGCCATCGTGGTTGCAGGATCAACTGTGTGGGGGTGAAAATTTCGTGCCCATATTATGAGGAAGCCTACTGGGACAGGCCTACCTTCCACGAAATCAGTAACTACTATGAGTAGCATTAAATAGGTGTTAATAAAGCAATGACATACCTTCAGCTATTTGCTTTAATTTCTTTGTTTTTTTAAAAAAAAAATCAATAAAAATTTAGAAAATTAACAAAACCATGGAAACTATTTGCTGTTTGAGAAGGTGGTTATTGAAGATGCAAACAGAATTATGAAGGTTTCCAGTAGCTTTTGATTTCTGTGAAGGAAAAAAAATTATTAGTTCATTGAAATTTCCCCTACTTGTGTATACTAAAACTCAGTAAGAGTTTGGATTTCCATGGGGCTTCATTTGATGTTTAGTGAGATTGATATATTTGAATATTAAGGTGGTGTACTGGAAGACAAGTGAAGCATGCTACTGCTCTATTACCAGCAAGGGACCATCATTATGGTTTAATGAGTTTTCAATACATTGTATATAAGTTTAACTTTGCTCTTTATAACTTTGTTTAAATTAGCATTAAATAGCGCAGTATGCAGATAACTTGGTATTTCTATTTTCTTCTCTTTAAAAAACAGTTAGTGGCAAAATAACCTTGCTGTGTTGACATAAACACATGTCCCATTAGCTGCTATATATTTATGTATTTAAAACTGCTAATAGCTTACAATGTGATCATTATGGCTAATGCTCCTGAACAGCACCCATCTGATCTTTCATTACCTTTTTCATAAACTTGCAACAACCACTCAACCGGATATCAGCCCCCAAACACCAAAGTACGTGAACGAAATTAAATTTTGCATCTTCTAGCTTTTTTTTTTTTTTCCGAGGTGCTTGCTTTCCAAATTTATCTCTTCTGCATCCATTAGAACTGTAGTGGAGTTTAAACAGCCTGTAAGTAGCCCTTTATCTCCACAGAGTCTGAATGGCTCAGTAATCTAACTGGACAGTTAAGGATTTTCTGTCAATGATGACTGATGTTAATTTTAATAACCCTAGACTTTTTTTCCCTTAATGTTTCAGGGAGTCATTAGCTTTTTTTGCTTCCATTAGGAGTAACTGTATACCTGCTGACCCTCACGGTAAGGAGTCGCCTTGCCTGAAAAAAATTATGACGATGGTGGTGTAAATGTAGAGGGATGGTTTCACACAAGGACTTTTGCTTCTGATGGCATATCTTCAGTACTGTATTTTCTGTGTCTCAGTTGATTAAAAGTGTTCTTCGAATTCCCAAAGTTAGATTAAAAAAAAACCAAACGCAAACCAACAAATTATTTATTACAATTTATTTGCAAGATGAATTTGGAAGCTTTTACAGACTGCTCCCTGCTGTGGAACACAAAATCCAGAACCAACATGTTCTTAAGGACTAGGAATATGTCAACTGTACATTAATTTGTACCTTAATTTGTAGTTACTGTAAGTTTCTATTCCTCTGCCTAGGAAAGGTACTTTCATTTTCTTCAGCCTAAGTAACACACAAAAGTACTTCTGACAACATTAATTTGTTCTGCAATTCATATTCCATGGGATCTTTTTAAGATGAAATTCACTTTTTTAGATTCCAGAAATTGGCTCAGATTTCATCCCAATACTCCCAGACTCTAGAATAATTCAAGTAAAAATTCATATTTTATTTCCTTGTGTCTCTCTCCTAGGACAGTGCAGTTCATCCCCCTTTTGTGCTCATAGGCTTCACGATAGAATTAGGTGCAAATTTCTTGCAGGCAATTGCTCATCTGCTTTTTCTTTTATTTATTTATTTTTTTAAAAATATAGGCCTATATTTACCACTGAGAGTTTATACAAAAATGCATATCCTACCAAGTATATACCTTCAGAGTAATCCTCTGATTCTGAACCATTCTGGCCTGTTCATTCAGACTTTATGCTATTTTTCTAACTGTATGAGTTACTATTGCACCCATTTTTAACCAATGAGCCTCCAAACACAGAAATACCTGATTTTGGAAAACCAAGTTAGTTTGTAGGTTGGCTCATGCGCCAAAATTGTTGGTTCGATTTAGATTGCAGAATATTCTATATCCTTCATTCGTGTTTTTGGAGAGCACCCAGCAGGATTCTTGGCTTTTGAGAGTGTAAATTTATAAAATGAGTTAACTTGATTTAAGACATGAAGAGAAAAATTCAAGTACAAATTGTCATAATCACACACAATAAATTTTTCTTCAAGTTCAACCATAAATATACATATATATATATATAAAAATATATATTTAGGGATCTGACCTGCACATAAATATTGACAGCTTTCATCCTACAATATATTATCACTTATGCCATGAGGACCTAAGAGTTTGTGCTTAACAACATATCTCTTTGGGATGTTACTTTTTATCATTCAGTTTGTGTTTCTCTTTGGTTGGTTCCAAGCCTGAAATTACGTTTTTATGGAGATATCCTTAGTAGTTCATACAGCAGTCATGAACAGGAGGTGTACGTGATCCCGTCGTAGAATTGTGAGATTTAGGAGCAGTGAGGGTCATAAGCATTAGTTGCCAAAAGTTCTCTCCACAATGTTTTAACCTTGACATTCAGTGAGTAAAAATGAGAGTGATTCTCTTCAACCTTGCATCTTTTCCAAACCTGTGGCTGAAATTGCACTTTTTTTTTTTTTTTGGCATCAATTTGTTCTACCACAAACGGAACTAATTTGATTGTAATTTTTATTTACTTTGTAGAAGGTGGTTGCACTTCTTAATCATATATAGTAAAAACTCATTAACTGAGAATGAGTTTTTGGCTAAGGATGAATTAGCCAAGAATCTGCTTTATTCTATCACTGAGAAGAACTCGTTCCTGCTGTCTCTCACACCTGTAAGTGTATTTTTTCAAGTCCTCATTTCTCTCTAATTACGTCCTGTTTGTGGGGTAAGTTCTCTAAGCTTCATTGGAAGGAAAATCATTGTCTTTTTATCCTCCCTGTGGGGAATTCATTCCACTTGTTTACTGATGTGTGTGGCAGACTGAATAAAATGATTCCTAATTAGCATATATGAAATAATCATTGGTCTATCTGGAGTCATAATTAATGCATTAGGAAGAATTTACTGAGTGTCAAGGAGAAAAACATTAGCATAAATGAGCTTATTTTAGATGGGCTGCAATTGAGACCCTACTTTCCAGTAAGAATGTTTACCAAAATTAAGCAATAATAACATATCAATTTACTAAGAACCATTAGCGTGCATGGTCTGAACTATTAACTTCAGCCCTGCTATGAGCACCTTGATAGCTGAGAGATGTTGTTGGCATCCTGCTGAAGTCACAGCAGCACCAGGGGTGTGGGGAGGAGGAGCAGAGAGGGTGCGTGGAGGCACAGAGAGGATTTCTGTAATATGCTCATGGACCTTGAAAAAAGCAGATGCTGCAGAATCTTATTATCATGCTCTGCCTGGTAATACTGAGCCTTTATTGATTAAAACATGTCCCTCCTGAGAGTGTAACCTGTAGACAATAGTGAAACAAAGACTATCATTACACAAGGGTGTTTAAATAACTTTAATTTCTCTACTGATGCTCTGTGGCAAACTGAGATACAAACTTCAATTACTTTCATACCTTTTTTTTCCTCAGTCAGTCACCAGGCATCTGATAGCCTGAGAGTAGGTTTTAATTTTTAGAGAACTCCGTGCGTTGAAGAATGAATGCTCTACCCAAGAAAGAGGTGAGATTCAAGAGACTTCTTTTAGCACTTAGTTTATAGAACATACATTTAATATCTTTTAGCATAGTCATGATTATACTTAAAATTGAAAAGATGGGACTGCAAATAGAGCCTGGCAGTGGGTTTTGCCTAATTTCAAACATGAACAACTGACTAAAATTGTTTAAACCTGACATACCTGACTCCAGTGAAAGTCACTCTAGTCAAACTAGTGTCGAGTTAATGGAAGTGGATTCCAGTACTGCACTTTCCCCAGGAAATGGAAATCCATTACAGGATGATAAATTCACAGTAACCCAATAAATTAATGCAAAATCTTTTAAGAACCACTGCCATTAATTCACATGGGGAAAGAAACAGTCTGGTTGACATCTCCCTCCCTGACCTCAGCTTTCCTTTTGTATTTCCACTAAGACAAATCACTGTTACCTGCTTTCAATCTCTCCAGAAGTTTTTGCTTCATATTCTTTTCTGTTGACTTAAAAGTAAAACCCCACATGTCACGAATATATTCTCAAGGCTGCTGATGGTGACAAACCCACAAAACACACCTAATGTATATATGAAAGCATAGTCTTTTTACAGCTGAATTAGAATAGGTAAGGGTTTTCTTGGTCATAATAACATAGGTGCCTCATTAAGTGGTATGCAAATGACTGTTAACGTGGGGAATGCCTCTTTTGGTCGCGGAAGTCTTTGCTGTTATCATCAGAACACCCAGTGTGTTGATTCATTGTGGTCCTGACTTTTTACAATGAACTGAAAAGTGGCATTAGTGAGGGACCCAAGGAAGGAAGAAAGGAGAAGATAATGCACCATGGTTGAGATGAATGCAGCCATTCAGATTATTGAACAACTCAGTACAAAGGGTAAGAAAAAACAATAGGTAGGGAAACTGGCAGAATCACAATACTGGTAAAGAAAACCTATTTAGGCTAACTTGCTGCTGCCTTTATTGCCTTCATAGACATAATATATTAAGCAATAACAATCTTCCATGACCTTTTTTCTAATCAAGTTGTGAGTCCTTGTACTGCGGAAAAGTGATTGTGATATTCCATTTTGCTGGTGTCCCTTGAGGAGGAGATACCATATCTAGCAGCATGTCAGAAGCTCCATTTCTAGAACTGCATGCAAGTCATTTTAATTGGTGCTGTTACAAAAGCCCATCTACAATGCTGACATTTTGGCCCAGTGATAAACGTTGTAGCAAAACAAAACTATTTCCTCCAGAAAGGTCAAAGCACAGGAAAACGATTAACAAAGCACCTGCTAAAGGAGGAAAGTTGGGGTGCTGAAATATAGATTTTTCTTCACTTTTCTTTTGCCCTTTCATTTGAGAAGATTACTGTTTTGTGCTTCCAAAAAGTAAACCAGGAAGGAAGAATGGAAAGAAACCCTTCAACTTTATCCTGCCCGTTGTTGTAACTGTTAAGTCACAGAAACCCCATGGGCAATACTCCCTCATATTAGTTGTTCTTAGTCCTCTTCTGCAGCAGGGCCAACACAACTGTTCATTTCCAGCATCTACTCAAGCTGCTTCCTTAAATATCTTTAAGAGGTTAATGTATATAGAAGAAGGATTAGAGAGTCTTAACTACCAGAAGGGTAGTGGCCCTCAAAAGAGATTAATTTGTCCTTCTTCTCCCCTGTCCTCTTCTCATCTTGGCCAAACAGCTCCTTTCTGCCATTGTTCTCAGCTCTTTGGCCTCACTTTGCCACTAAAAAAGTTGGAATTCTTCCTCTGGTTTTGCTCACCTGGAATTTTTGTAAGCTGTAAGTAACTGCCAGGTTATGAACTTTTAGGCACTGTCTTGCTGATACAACCGAGCTCCAGGTACTTGGCATGGGAATCAAGATGCGCTGTTGTACATTTCTTTTTCACACTGACTTTCTGTTAATTGTTGCTTTCAGGCACTGCTATTGCTGGGCATTTTCTTAATAATATTTCCTTCCTTTAATGTGTTCTGATGTATTATTCTGAGAATCTTTGCTGCCAGAAGTTAGGATGACAGGTGTGGAGAATTATCCCTTGGAAAATGTGAGACTTGTACAAAACAAACAACAAAAGCATTTTATTCTGAGTAGTGAAGATGTCACGCCTCACTTGTGGGAGACTGTAAGGGATCCTCTGTGTGAGATTTTCCTGGCCTGAGAGGAGCTTTAATAGATCTTGTCATTACTGCTGTTCTGCATTCAGAATGAAACTCTTGTCCTCCCTGCACCACTCCTCTGATGAACAGAAGGAGAGTCCCCCTTCCTTTCGGTGGTGAAAACATTGCTTTGGTGATTCTGTTCACTCTTCATCTCTGCTCTCTCCTCACCTCAGTTGGTCAGAAGATGTCACACAAAAGGCAGCAAACTTTCAGGAGAGAACTAGGTCAGGATTTTCTTTAGTCTGTGCATGAAAGAGATGGTGAATGAAGGATTCTTGGTGATGTGAGTAAGGAAGCAGCCATGCAGGCAGCCACAAACCTTTCTCTATCAGACCCAAACCAAGTAAATACCCTTTCAAAAAGTGGCTGAATTTACTACTGGCTTTAAGTTAACTCCAAGGAGTTGCACCTGCTTGCAGCTTTTGGCCCTGGAGATGATATCTCTCTTAGAGATGTCTGTACCTCTGCTAATCTGACTTCAAAGCCCAGGATTCTTGTTTGATTTCACATGTGTTGTGTCACTGTGATTCAAGAATGAAAGTGCTTTTTATAATATAATTCATAAATCATCTTATGGCATTGTATAATTAAAATGATTAAACAGAAATAGCTCACTACACTTTGAAATGCATACTAAGCTAACCAAAAATTATAGAATCATAGAATGTTAAGGGGTTGGAATAGGCCTTAAAGATCACCTAGTCACAACCCCCCTGAATGAGGGGAAGTGGAGGGGCAGGTACTGATCCCTTCACTCTCATGACCAGTGACAGGACTTGAGAAAACAGCCTGAAGCTGAGTCAGGGGAGGTTTAGGTTGGGTATCAGGAAAAGGTTTTCCTCCCAGAGGGTGGTTGAACACTGGAACAGGATCCCCAGGGAAGTGCTCACAGCACCAAGCCTGACAGAGTTTAAGAAGGATTTGGACAATGCTCTCAGGCACATGGTGTGACTCTTGGGGACGGTCCTTTGCAGGGCCAGGACTTGGACTTGATGATCGTGATGAGTTCCTTCCAACTCAGCATATCCTATGATT